>SNQJ01S0144314.1:14837-25546 GCA_010110895.2 Picea sitchensis
AGCCTTCCTTTATTGTCTCATTGTCGTGCTGCACATGAACCTTGCACTTTCTGTACTTCTACCTTTTATGCTCTGTGCGCCATGTCCATTCAATGCACCATTCCTCTTCTCTGTATTTCAGCTATTGCACACTCTTCCTTCTACACGCCTAAATTAGCTTCAAAAATAGAAACCCCATCTCTTATTTGTTCTCCATACTTATAGTCTTTATGCACCTTGTGCATGCTATCTCACCATGCTTCTACATGCTCTCTCCATGTACAGTGCTCTGCCTGATCATCATGGAAACTCTTCATCTTCTCTGGCAGTTAGACCCATGCGTCCATCATCCCTGGGTGTTATGTTGATATTCCATAACCTCTCCAATAGTTGAGACTCTTCATCTTATCTGTTACAGTCGAGCTCAACCTCTCTGTTGTAGTTACAGGATTGAAACTCTTCCATCTGTCAATCGCCTCTATGACCAGTCTTCATTCCACTGGCATATTCCTTGAGACTCTTTATCTCCTCTGGCAATCACACAAAAGTCTCTTCGAGTCCTCTAGCAGAAACCATCATTGGTTTCTAGCAGTTATAGTGTGAACCTTGAACTGGAGCCTAGCTATGCTAGCTCCTTCCACTTACATGACCATCGACGGTGACCACCGGCTCCATTGACATTTCTACATTTCAACATTTTGGCATTCGACAATTCGGCATTCCTGTGATCAAGTGTCTTGACACTCCAAGTCACGATCCCCAAAATGGAGCTTGGTTGCACTAGCTCCTTCCTCCATATTCCGTAGATGTGACCATTGGTTGTGACCACAATCTTATTCAAAAATGTATTTTCACACTTTCGCATTTCAGGGATTTTGTGATGAGTCATCTCGACTCTCCATGCCTCAAACTCCGAAATGGAGCTTGTCTCTTCAAGATATTCTCTATAGCTATTTGATGATGTGACCATAGGTTATGACCAGGGGCCAATTCTGAACACACATTTTTCATTTCATGACTTTGGGACTCCTGTGATGATGAAGAGTCTCGACTCTTCCAACTCTCGATATCTAAAACTCCACTTGATGTGCCTGTTTAAGGATTTTGGCGTTTCGCATTTCACGATTCTAGGAATCCTGTGATGAAGAGTCTTGACTCTTGACTCCTCCAACTCCCGATAACTGAAACTCCGGTTGATGTGCCTATTTCAGAATTCGTCGTTTCATATTTCATGATTCTAGGACTCCTGTGAAGAAGAGTCTTGACTCTTGACTCCTCCAACTCCCAGTAACCGAAACTCCGGTTGATGTGCTTGTTTCGGCAATTTTGGCATTTCGCATTTCGCAATTCTGGGACTCCTGATGATGAAGAGTCTCGACTCTTCCAACTCCCGTTATTTGAAACTGTCCTCCTGCTTTCGGGATTTCATAACCCCACTTCACCTTTCTCTTTAAAGAACATGCAGGTTCTCCTGGATTGAATGTCAATCGAACCTTAGGCTCAGATCTGACATTCATTGGGAATTCACAATGGTATCCAAAGATCACTATCGCTTCTCCTCACAGGCTTACACATCCTCCTAACTTGGAATAATTTCTAAGTGTCAAAGGCATCGACCTTTGATCCGTCTAGGATCCTGAGTACGCTATCTCTCTTGAGCTTTGGTAATGAGTTAACCTCGTCCCTAGTGCACACCTACGCACTGCATGCGACTCTACGCTAATCCTCCTGAGCTTACGTTGCCCCTATTTTTCCATCGCTGCATACTCTAATCTTGCCATCAATGACAAGAACACTTGCTTGTAAACATGCCAACAAGAAGTTACCGAATTAGGAATCGCATGAATAATTTCCCAGCACAGGTAAATCTATTGATGAAGGTTCGTTTAAGGTTTCTAGATCAGTGACAGTATGTTTCAGATACCTTTCCCTATCAATTCTGATCATATTTTTGTATCCCTTGAATGACAGCCAAAGGTGTTCCCAATCTATACTAAAGTATTCGTTTAAATTCTTAGACCAATCTCAACTTAGTAGTAACCCATAGGCTTCTCGAATATCTACTACAATGATATCAATCACTTGCACAAACTTAGGGTGTGTCTCTATTCTAATCATTACATCTTTAAGTTCTCCCATGACTTTCACTTGGGTTCTGTCTACTTGTATTACATGTTTCTCACTTTTGAGAGGAACAACGTTTAATTTTTTGAAAATAGACAAGGGCATAACATTGGACGATTCTCCTGAATCGACTAAACAATTATGGAGGTTTCTGTTGAAAACTTCAAACGTTAAAAGGAAAGGTGGGAAAAAAGGTTTTCCCTTCTTATCTTAAGAGTAGGCGTTTATAGTTGGTTTATTTACTAGATCTGTGGGAGTTAGACTTCTTTCCTTATCATTGCTTGTTGGAGGGTTTTCTGCCATTTTCAAAGCTTCTAGCGGAAAGTCCTTTTGCTGAGGGATTCTACATATGTCCATAACCGATATATTACCCTTCAAATTATTCAAATCTTAAACTATGTTGTAATCGAGTTTAGGCGTTTCTCGAGTGTGGATACTTATAGGGTTATTACGGGGAGAGAAAGGTGCTTTCGGATGGTCGGGAGTTGATCTTCCCCTCAACATTTGGGTAGTAGCAAGGTCATTTGAGATGGGTTGACCTTTACTTCGTGTTTGCACCACCGAGACCTCAACGAGTAGTTCTTGAGGCTCAAATAAGTCGTCGGAAGGCATTATTACGTCAGGATCCCATATCATCATGATTGTATCTTATGGAAGATCAATCTCTTCTTGATCAACAACATTCATAACTAGACCGCTTGGTTGTTTGGTCAGGGATGCTTCGTCTAGAAATCGATGGGCCATCAAATTTATGGCATGCACCCATTGAGGGCAATCTCTTTCGGAGTGATTTTCTTGGTGATAAGTACATAAATAATTAGATGCTACATTTCCTAAATCGATATTTAAGTTAGCTGGGGGAGGTTCAATTTCTTTGAATGGCGGGATCCTTTTAAAGAAAGGCTTATAGGGCCTTTAGCCTTAGTTTCCCTCCATGACACTTCTTTTCATATCTATGATTTCATTAGATAGTTTCTTAACCATGCATTGTATATCTTCTATGTCTCCATTACCCTTTTCAAGAGATTGTTCTACTTGTTTCCCTAGGGGTCTAGTGAGAAATATCCCCCTCTAGGGAGGGGGTTGAATTTCTTTCTTGATTAAGGAGACCTGATTCTCTTTACATCCTTCCATTTGGAATTCAATCATTTTGGATTCTTCAAAATTCTCAGCTAGGGTTAGTTTGGTAGCCCTCTTCACGAACATAGAAATGGATGTTGGGAGGGCATTAGCATATACTTTGATTTGCAACTCCTGAGTAGGATTATCCTTGTGTTGGAATTTGTTTAAGATGATGATGAATATTTGATTAAAGTCTTTGATCCTTTCTTTGGAACTCATGGTGGCAGCGAACAGATCATCCATCAGAGCTCTTGCAGTAGTTTCCTCTACAAACTTATCCAAAAAGTATTTCTGGAACTTCGTCTAGCTAGTTATCGATCCTACAAGCATATTAAAATACCATGTGGAAGATGAATTTTCAAACGTATAGGGGAAAATCCCATATACTACATCTTCATGATGAACATTCATAAGTCTGATTGCTAGTATGAATTTCTTGATATGATCTTCAGGTAATCCGGAGGTCTCAGGGTCGAACTTTGGAAGTAACCTCTCCATATGTCGGGGAAAATTATGTACTCATCCTGGGATGGCCAAAGCATCTCGGGCCAACCAAGGTTGATTGTTCTATGGTGGGTTTCCCCTTTCTTCATCATGGTCATTGTTTTCTTCCATATCTTCGGACTCTGAGTTAAACTCCTCTTCTTCCGAAAAATCGTTCGGCTCAAAGACATCGCCGACTGGAATTTCAGGGATTAGATTCAAAGGGTGTTTGATTTCGGTGATTGCGAAATCTATTAGGTCTTCTACTTTCTATACAAAAACCTGGTCGGGGGTGTCGACCATTGGTATGCTTATTTTTTTTCTTCGAGGAAGTATTGGAGCTAAGGACAACGCACCTATCTATCGGGTGTATCCTCGTGTGATTCTTCGAAATTGATTTAATTACTTGTGAGGAAGAGCGTAAGGTATATCAGAGAGTGAGTGTTCTTCCTTGAGATGGGGTGATTCACTCGTTTTGGGAGTACTCAGTGTGTGTGGGTTGTCTTGGGAATGACTAGCCATGCATGTGGGTTGTTTTTTAATATACAAGCTGTCTGAAATATTATATGGAATATATATTCAACCATTCATTCTTCAAGCCCTCCTTCTAGTGTCAATTATGTTGATGGGTCCTAAATCCCTTTAGTTCAGCAACAAGAACCAAACCTGTCACCGAGACCTAATTAGACTTTGCAGCGTTTAATAGTGGAATGGTTCTCCAGATCTTTTGATCCAGCCTATTAATCGATGGGCTTTAACTTTTCTTGTGAAGGCCTATCCTTCGGTTCAAATGTTCTCTTTTTTGTATTTTCTTTTTTGTGTGACTGGTATAAGATTGGAAATCCGGTATAAACCAAATAGGAAACAAATGGGAACAAAATTTAAACTACTAGATATGAGGTTGGGTTTGGGATAACCCTCACCCTAGCATGCAAACAATGATCGTATACCACAGGCCTAGTACTAATACATTAACCATGTGAATATTCCAATTACTAACTGAGATATGAGTCATCAGAAGAAAAACATGCATGTGATCAATAACGGTAAGCAAAATAATTCACTTAACTCTAATCATGAATCACATAATAAGACAACGATTCATTTTCATCATTAAAGAAAGAACTTTAAAAAGCATTGCATCAGATAACTTATCAATATATTTAATAGCTCTTACTCGTTATTGCATCCACTCATGAGACGTGATAAGAAATAGTTCTTCTCCACATCCAACCATACACGCATTTGATGAAAATATAACTTGTATCTAGTCCATAAGGACTTCTCAATTAAAGGTAGCTCCAAAATAATTCTAAACAAAACCAGAAAATGAGATTTTCTTGCAACCACCATCGAAATATAACTAATCGGTCGATGCTCTTATTTATAACATGAAATTAACTGAAAATAAAGGCCAAGTGCAGATAAGTAAAACAAAATTCACCATGTGGAGTTCTCCTATCAGTTTGTCTTGGAGTTATCTCAAGGTATCACTTTAAACGGGTGATTCTTCTTGTATTCTAACCAATCGATGAACAAATCTTCACAGGTGTGGGCGTATGGAAATAGATGTTGTTCCATAGGGGCTGCGTAAATCTCTCTGATATCCACCACATGTTCCTGATATTTGACCATATTGACACTTAACTATTGTAGCGTAGCCTGAGCTCTGATCAAGTGTTCTATAAACCGTCACATCTGACCACTCGTCGTGTCCATCACCTTTGCTAGTTCTTCGGCCCATGACGAATCTTGCTCAGTGTGTAATTTGATTATGTCATGTAGTTCGACGAAGTAATCAGGCATGCCAACCTATGGGAGTCTGATATTCTTCATTGCCTTGTTGATTTTGACCCAGTTTCTCTCACACCTAGCCCATTTCTCTTGAATTTCTCGGTGAGGTTCCCGACCCATTTTTTCCCAATACTCTTCCACTTTCCTTATGCGATCGAGACTTCTTTCATTCAACACCCAAATGTCATGTTCTTCTTTATCTCAACCTTGTTGGACTACACCAATGTAATCGAATCTCTCTACGGCCTGCTACGCTTTCTCATACTACCGCTCCATATCTTTGCACGTCGCAAGTGCCATGAGGGTATCTTCTTGGAGCTCAACTATTTTGGCAGTGAATAAATGTCGCTCGTTTGTGAAATTTCTATAGGCCTCCTTGAATTCGTTCCTTAGGTACACCACGATCTGTGTGGTGTCCTGATAGTACTTGGCCAAGTGGCGCAAATGTTATAACTCTTTCAGAGCAGTGACCAACTCCTTTTCATCTCTTTTGGCTATGTCTAGGGTGGTATCTAAGATTGCCTTCCCTACGTCAATAAGTTCAAAGGTTTTGGCATGTTTTGTGTTTATCAAAGTTTTCTATATAGTGATGAGGATGAAGTGATCCAAAGTGATCCTCCTCTTCTTAGTGGTTCTCTAGAAGATATCCTTCCTCTTCTGATCATAGGCGATATCATGTATATCGGCTACTTGATCCACAGGTTTAGGAAGCTATTGATCCCCCCATGTGAGTGTATTTCCCATACTTTCGATGATGTGCACTTGTTCAAGATTGGGTTCCTGAACTTTCTCGTTATGTCCCGAAGGCCCAACTTTTCTTTTTCGCTCATCGGGAGTTTGGGTACTAATTGAAACAGAGGCGTCGGGGATAGACTTGATACTTGCGTGTTCATCAAATGTTGAAACATCGATTTCCTACTATAGGGCTCCTTCCTCTGGCTCATACAACCCCATCTCGTTCTTCAGACTGTCTGCTTGGGTCTCCAGTGCATCAGGTGCTTCAGTGTTTGGGACACTCTCGGCTTCCTTTTCTGTCTGCGGGACTTCTCGAGTTTGGACCTCGAGAGCAAGAGAAGATGTCTTCTCAGGTCCCTGTTATTCTTCGATGCACACAGGGGTCCCAAGAGATACCTCTAGACTCTCATCATCATCATCAATTTTAATTAACTCGCAGAGGGGGTCTATTGTAATTGCTTCTACTGATACCCTGACTATCTCTGGTTGAGCTCAAACATTTGTCAGCGATCTTGCTGGTGGCGTTGTGGACTCAGGGTTGTCTAAGTCGATCATTTCATCGATGTCTATTAGTTTAGGTTTGCTTGGACCTGTCTGGCTTTCACTCAGGTTGTTGGTGGGGAGCACTGGAAACATGATGAGGTCGGGTTTATCTCACATCTAATTCATCATTCGTTAGGCCTATTCATACATGATTAATCCTCTCTCCCGTGCATCTTGAGCCTCAAGAAATCTCTTTCTTGTATCGGTACTACTAGGGGAATTCCTATTGTTTTGGTCACTTCCTGGGGGGCTTCTGCTGCTTTGGCTGCTATCATTTCCTCCTTGGCCCTGAGGGCCCCTTGAGATGATATCTCTAGGATTGTTTCCTGCTCATCCAGACTCATGGCTTTGAACCTAGTCATCTTATGGTTGGCCATCCTTGCCACCACTTCATCCCAATCCTGAGCATTTTCTGTGAAGACTTCATCTTCAAACTTGTCATGGGTGTTCGACCAGCAAGATGACACTTGAGATGCATGCTTCAAGACTAGACCTTTTGGGTCATGTTTGTGAAAATGGTCAGTCCAGAATTGGAACTCTAATTGAATCAGTCCTTCCTGCTTAGCTTGGGTGGTGTCTTTTACCAGGTAGAACCCTATATGGAATCCACAAGGTATAAATGCATGTTTCTTGTCTTTTCCCAAGGAAGCATTGTGGCCTTGTAGGATAGTCTGGTAGCATATTTCCCCTACCAAAAGTTGATCAGGAACATGGAAAGGTAAAAGTTGTGTTGCCCTGGTGGCCCCAAAAACTCTGATATAAGTATCACACTCATCTAGATACTAGTGACCAACCTTTGATATCATATTTTTGGTCGCAGCCGACAGTCTAGGGCACTCTTTCTTGAAAAGAATGAAATGAATGTGGGTGATGAATTCATCGCATATGAGGGAGTAGGATTTCTTGTACCCATAAGACGTTGAACTATACATGGACCGTGGATTTCGAGACGTGCCAACTCAAGTTCATTCCAACAAAAACATGTATGGCGCAAATGACGTCCAATAAATAAGAAGCCATGTAGAAGGATGGAGTCTCTCCTTCTTTTGGTGTTTGAGCTTGTTGTATACAAATGCTCAGCTACTTGTAAATGATGGCACCCCAGTTAAAACCTCTCCTAGAAATGGCTACAGTATAATATAGAGGCATACAAGCCTCTGAAAACCTGGAGCAATCTTTCTCTCCATACAACCGGCATATGAGGGCCATCAGATAAATATACTGTTCCTTTAAATTGGTCATTTGGTACCATTTGGAGGTTTGATTGGTGTACTTTTTATCCTCTCGCCACCATGATTCCATCACCCGGCTAGTGTCGTAGTGCTCATAAAAGCTTATGAAGAAATTGGTGTTTAGTTGCTCTTCCGTGTCTCTAAGCTTGTAATAATTCTGCACCTCTACCAGGAGGAAAACCCCAACACACTAGCCATTGTCGTCATTGATCAAGAACTTATGTGTGTCTATGTGGTCAATGAGCCATTGAAACAGTTCTATGTAGGGGAATATCGGGGTCCTGCTCGCTACCATGTGCAGGTATGACAACCGGATATTTGGAAAAATCTCATCGTCAAGCTTTATCATGTCAGAGTCGTTGTACAGGGTATATTCAGGGAATTCTTCTCAGATAATCTTCTTGAATATTTATCCTTAGCATGGGAGTATATCCTTTCCCTCTGTGCTCACCTTTGTGTCTCCAAAGTCCGGTGGTTGAGTGAAAACCTTCTTGGTGGATTTCCTGATGACTGGCTCTAGCCTCAAAGAAAATTCAAATTTTTTTGCTAGCGTTGGGGATGATCCTTCTCCCACCTCTGGTTCCTTTAGCCTAGGTGCTCTTGGCGATCAACTAGTGTTCTAATTTCTTGGAGGCATTGTTCCAGCAAAAAATTGAAAAAATAGAAAATCTTTTAGGGTTTGTGCACAGAGAGGTATCAACGTATATCTGAAACGAAAAACACATAAAATTTAGACTGGTACATACCTGTAATTCTTGCTAAACTTTGTAGTTTGATACTCACAAGAGGCTTTGGGGATTTTAAATTTCTCATCTTGCTCCTCTAGATGCTCTGAAAATCCTTTGCGCACGGACTGATCTTGTTACAATGACCAGATAAGATTTAAGGGAGAATAAATTATCGGTCTTATCAGCCAATTAATTCGGGTGATGAGTGAAATTCAAACAAATCTATCGCTGAATCTTTTCAATTTAATTCATAGTGGGTTGACGATGGATACATGGAGGGTGATGTGTTTTTTTGGTAAATTCAAACTATCATTTTGATTCGCACACGAATTAACAACTAATGGGAGATTTGGAATTAATTAATCCTTTAAATTCTCTAGATTGCAATGTATCTAGAGATAAAACATCTCATCGTGTCCCCTTTCCAGTGGGTGGATTGAGGAACGAAAAATTATTATGAGCATTTTCATTGATATTATTCTGTGAAAAACCTCTGACGCCAATCGAGTTTATCGTATGGTGCTGAAGTGGCACAACTGGATTGAGGTATGTGGCATTGATGACCCATGACTTAGCTCACAAGTAATGGTCGGGCTCAGGACTTTGTTCAAGTTGTGCACTCTAAGCTAAACCTGGGACTGCCAATGGAGAAAAGGTATCGGGAGTCGGCATTCGGGGATAAACCTATCGCGTGGTTTCCTTTGGGTTAGCGTCCTCAAGACTCCCGATGCCGAAAATGTTTCATAAGTCGATGATCGAAGAAAACTTTAGTGTAGTATGGATGTTCATCGCGATTTGATCGGTTATCAGTTGTTAGTGATATCATTTATTTCTTTGTTTAACATTGACTCTCCTCATCTTTTACTGATTCCGATGGGGATCGGTCATAGACAATAATTTGGCTTGAATCTTTTTTTGAAATAAAACTTCCTTATGCTAATGCTGGTGAAAATCGAAGCTCGACGATAGCGGTTTCTTCGAATGATTTTATTTCCTCCTTTAATTTATTCTGATACCAAATCTCTAAGCACGTCAGGGGAAATGTTAAGGCTGTTTGGTTCTTTGTTAAGTGTTAAAATATTTTTAATTCATGGGTTTTCATAAACTCAAACAAATTTTGGAAGACTTAATGAGAATCAAAAATGATAAATAAAGGCAACATTTTTCATATTGAGATCGAATTAGACCATGCAAAATATCAAGTGGTACCCAAAAAGTAAAATTCGATGTAGACTTTTTAGGGTGTGTTGAGTGCTCAACAGAACCACAATTTCAAGAAGGAAAAGAGAGGGAACCTCAGAACATTGCAGTTATGGAGAAGTTCAAAGACAATGACATCAATGCCATGAGTATCATAGTGGACTCTGTAAAATACCACTTGATACCCTACATCTCTCATCTTGACTCATCTAAGAAGATGTACGATGCCCTAACTAACCTATTCTCAGTTAGAAACATTGGACAAGTAACGAGTCTCAATAATGAGCTTCATGACATGAAAATGAATGACGATGACAACATAACATCATACCTTGTGAGAATATCTCAGTTAAGATATAAAATACAAGCTATTGAAGAAATCATTTCAGATAAGGAACAGGTAAATATAGTACTCAATGGTATTCCCAAGACATTGGATGCATTTACCAAAATCATGAACACAAGAAAGGAGTATCCCACATTTGAAGAAATTTTGACTTGTTGTGCACAAGACAAATCAAGAATTAACGCAAAAGAGAAATCCCAAAAGAAATATGATGATCAATCTTTCACAATAAAGTTCAAGAATTTCAGGAATAAGAAGTTTGGCTCAAGGAAGAAACCAAATCAAGAAAAGGATATGTCAAATATACAATGCTTCAACTGTCGAAAATATGGTCACTATAGGAACCACTATCCTGAGTTAAAGAAAAGGAAGGAAACAAACGAAGCAACAATTGTTGAAGAAAGGGAACCCTCAAAGAAAGTC
>SNQJ01S0144315.1:0-26503 GCA_010110895.2 Picea sitchensis
AAACGGGTAATCTAGAAGCATCAAGGGATTCAGGGGGAGAACCTCCACCCGAAGACATCACTAGAGAACTGCAGAAGATCAAACTTATGGAGTTTGTTGGGGGTCGTGCCAGTGAATGTGCCAAGGCATGGTTGGAAGGCATGACAAGGTGTTTTGCCTTAAGGGACTATGCATCCACTTTAAAGGTGAAGATAAATATTTTTCAGTTGAGAGACAGTGCCTTGAACTGGTGGGGCAACCTGGAAAGGCAACTGCATCTTACCCCGGAAACCGTATCTTGGGAACTTTTCGAGGAGAGGTTCCGAAGGAAATATCTACCAGCTTACTATGAGGAATAACAGGTAGGAGTGTTTCATGCCTTAGTACAAGGAAACAAAACCATAGAAGAATATGAGATTAGGTTTATGGAATTGGTCAAATATGTTTCATATATGGATAATGACCAATGATAGGTATAATGCTTTGTCTATGGGTTAAACCCTAAGATAAGGGCTATGGTGTGGATGTGGAAACCGTCTTCAGTAGCGGAAGCTGTGGAAAATGTGTGTTATGCGGAGGAACACATGAACTTAACCGAAGGTACGAGACTGACCTTTCCGCATCGTCCTGGATTTGTTGGGAAGGCCCCTAGGACATTTCCCAGGGGAGGGGGCTGAAGGCCACCTCCATATGGTAACAGAGTCACACCAAGGACAGTAGCCGCATGTATTTCAATGGTAGCGAGTTCAGCATCTCGTTCATCACCAACGATGCAGGAAGGTCCACGGCCATCTCAGGGAGCAGCTAGTAGGGGCAGGGGTTCCAGGGGAAGGAACTCATTTCAGAGACAGTCACAGAACAATGCATAGGTTCAATCTTGTGTTACCTATTGGGGATGTGGAGGAACCCATTACCAGCATGACTGCCCAAAGTTACAATTAGGATTTGTGCATAGAGAAGGAAAGGCCTCGATGGGAAGAGCAAGTAGCAGCCACCAAATTTACGCAGTGGTTAATAATCGCCAAGTCGAACATCAATCCACGATGGTGGAGTCGTCAAGTATGCTAAATCATATCAATGTAAAGATTTTATTTGATTCTGGTGTGACAGATAGTTTCACTTCACCATCTGCATTAGAAAAGAGTGGGATGGCAGCCTACGAGCATGATGACTTTAAACAAGTTGAGATGGCCTCGGGGGAAAAATAGGCGGTAGGATCTAGCATTGATAATTGTATAGTAGACCTAGGAGTGTGCACTACTAGGTTGAAGATATATGTTACTGCTCTCGCGGCGTATGACCTAATCATTGGAATGGATTGGTTAGAATCCCATCGAGCTATGGTAGATTGTTTCGCAAAAAGGGTGCTTTGTGTCAATGACGAAGGAAGACCAGTAGAGATTCATGGTGTATGGAGACGGGTGTCTCTACACTTTATCTCAACTATTAAGGTTAAGCGGTGCATGAGGCAAGGGTGTCAACTGTATGTAGTGGAAGCGGTGAATGAAAGGAAGGGACCCTCCTTGGATCAGTACCTGGTATTGTCAGAATTTAAGGATGTTTTTCCGAACAAGTTACGAGGGTTACCTCCTGAGAGGGAGCTTGATTTTACTATTGAACTAAAACCTGGTGTAGAACCAATTTCCAAGACTCCGTATCAGATGACAGTGCCGAAACTTTGTGAGTTGCAAATGCAGTTGAAAGAGTTACTGGACTTAGGGCTAATAAGGTCCAGTGTCTCACCTTGGGGTGCACCAGTAATTTTTGTGAAGAAGAAGGATGGTTCCTTATGACTGTGTATAGATTACAGGGACTTGACCCATGCTACAGTTAAAAATAGGTACCCAATGCCACGAATAGATGACCTCTTTGATCAGATGAAAGGAGCGGCGGTATTTTCAAAGATTGATTTGCGATCAGGGTATCACCAGTTAAGGATTAAGGAAGGTGATATCCCAAAAACTGCCTTTCGAACTTGGTTTGGACATTACGAGTTTGTCGTAGTACCTTTCAGATTGACCAATGAGCCAACAGTATTCATGAGCCTCATGAACGAAGTATTCTGAAAGTACCTAGACCGTTTTGTACAAGTCCTTTTAGATGACATCCTCATCTATTCCAAGAACGAAAGAGAACATGAGGAACACTTACGAGTGGTGTTATCCTGCCTTAGAGAGAACAAATTGTATGGGAAGTTGTCCAAGTGTTACTTCTTCCCGAAAGAGATCCATTATTTAGGTCATATCATTTTTGGTGAAGGAATCTCTGTGGACCCAGAAAAGGTAAAGGCCATTATGGAGTGGCCAATGCCGGAAAATGCCCATGAGGTGAGAAGCTTCATGGGGCTAGCAGGTTATTATCGGAGATTTGTGGAAGGATTCTATAAAATTGAGAAATCCATCACCACTTTGGAGTGCAAGGGGGTCAGGTATGAATGGAAAGAAGAATGTGATAGTCCATTCATCGAACTTAAGAGGTTACTAACTAGTGCGTCAATTCTACGAGTGTCGGATATGGAAAAGGACTTCATAGTCTGCATGGATGCCTCGAAGCAAGGGTTGGGGGTCGTGCTAATGCAAGATGGAGGAGTGATAGCTTATGCGTCAAGGAAGTTGAAGAAACACGAAGAGATTTACACTACTTATGATTTAGAGTTGGTCGTTGTAATGCTAGCTCTGAAACTTTGGAGGCACTATCTTGTGGAGCGAAACTTTGAGCTCAAAATGGACCATCAAAGTTTAAAACATATCTTCACTTAAAGGGATTTAAAGCTTATCATCCTGAAATAGATGGGCAAACTGAGAGAGTAAATCAAATCATGGAAGACATGCTTAGGATGTATGTCATGGATAATCAAACCCATTGGGAGAAGTACCTAAATTTGGTAGAGTTTGCCTACAATAACAGTTTTCATAGCTCCATCGGAATTCCACCCTATGAAGCTCTGTATGGAATGCCATGTAGAATGTCGATGAGTTGGGATAGATTAGAAGACCGAGTAACGACTGGGCCAGAATTTATTCAAGAGATGGAGGGACACGTGATTCATATTAGGTAGAGACTAAAGGAAGCACAGAATAAGCAAAAAATTTATGCGGATGCACACAAGACCGACCGAAGTTATGAAGTGGGAGACTAGGTTTTCATTCGTATCCGGCCTAATAAGAGTACCATACGGTTCGGTAGGGGGACAAAGTTGTCACCTCAATTTATAGGACCGTTCAGAATCCAAGAGAAAATTGCACCTGTTGCCTATCATCTCATACTGCCACCCCACTTGCATAAAACTCATAATGTTTTTCATGTATATGTTCTACGTCATTATGTTGTTGATGAATCACATAAGCTAAATTGGAAGGAATTAGAGGTATCGGACAAGGGAACCCTCACGGTCGAACCGTTACGCATATTGGACCGTAGAGTCCAACAGATCAGGAACCTTCTGGTAGACCAAGTTAAGGTCCAGTGGGACAAGTATAGTCCAGGATCTTCTACTTGGGAAGATGCTTGGACTAAAATTAAACCAAGATGCCCGATGAGAGAAAATATGTTGAAAGAAAAGCATAGTGGAGGTCTAGCAGGACATTTTGGCCATGATAAGGCATTTGCACAGTTGAACAATTCATACTATTGACCAGGAATGAGAGTAGACGTGAAGAAGTTTGTGAACATATGCAAGATTATCCAGTATGCCAAAGGGAAGAGATGGAATACTTGATTGTATCAACCATTGCCTATTCCAAAAAGGCCTTGGGATGCAATAAGCATGGATTTTGTGTTGGGATTGCCAAGAACATGGAGAGGAAGTGATTCCATATTTGTGGTAGTTGATATATTTTCAAATACAGCACACTCTATCCCATGCCAGAAAACCAATGATGCAATGCACTTTGCCAAAAAAAAATTCAAAGAAGTTGTGAGACTTCATGGGTTGCCCAAGAGTATTGTCTCAAACAGTGAAACTAAATTTGTTGGTCATTTCTAGAGAACATTGTGGAATAAGATGGGGATAAAATTGTCTTTTAGTTCATCATATCATCCTCAAACGGATGGACAGACTGAGGTGGTGAATCAAAGTTTAGGAAATTTGTTGAGGAGTTTGGTCACTGAACACCATAGCCAGTGGGATCAAATTTTGTCGCAAACAGAGTTTTCATACAATGACTCAGTAAAAAGAATTATTGGAAGGATCCCATTTCAGATAATATATGGAATGAATCCAAGAGGAGTATCAGAGTTGAGAGATTTGGAGAAGAATGAATTCAGAAGCGTCGGAGTAGAATACTTCGCTACAGAAATGAAAAAGATTCTTAATCAGATCAGGAAGCAGTTGCATAACAACAATAGGGAGTATAAACGTAGAGTTCATCAACATAGGAGGAAACTTCAATTTGAAGTTGGATATCAAATTCTAGCACATCTTAGGAAGGAAAGATTCCCAAGGAGAACATACAATAAACTAATGTTGAAGAAGATAGGACCATGTAGGATCCTAAGGAAATTTGGTGAAAATGCTTATGAAATAGAGCTTCTAGACGATGTGGACATATCGCCCATATTCAACATTTCAAACATGTATCCTTACAGGGAAAATGACACCAGAGGATCAAAAGATAAAAAAGATATTCAGTGGAAAGAGCAGATGCTCGTAGCAGAAAAGTCGCAGATGGAGAAGATCATAAACCAACGAATTGGTAAGAAGACCCGGAGAAAAAATTATTTTGAATATTTGATCAAATGGAAAGGATACGTGATAGAAGATGCCAATTGGGTAAGTTAGGAGGACATCCAAAAACATGGAAAATTGGTGCAGGAGTCCATGAATTTCTCAACCAGAGGAGTATGATGCAGGAGCATCTCCAACAAAACGCAAGTGGAGGACAGCTAAGCACACTAGCACGTATTTTGAAGAATTAATTTTGAATTAAAGAAAGGCATATCACGCATGTATTTTGAAAAGACTGAAATTTAAGAACATCTTTAATGATTTGGAGTTGGATGATCGCATGAGATCGTTGGAGGATGTATTTTCTTTCAATGGAGTTGTGTACAGTACAGATTCGATGCATTTGATCTTAGTTGTTTGTCGAAACCATTTATTGTAATCAAGCCTTAGTAGCTGAAATATTTTAATTCAATAGGATAGCTCTAGAGTAGTTGGAGGGAAAGGCTCGAAGAACCCCTCTTGTATAAATCTTTGTATTGTTTCTCAGAAGAGGCCGATGGAATTATTAGTATAATTTTTGTAGTTGTATATGTTGTAGAAGTTGTTGAAGATCATCAGGGTGTATGAACACATGTATATTTTCAGTTGAATGAATATAACAAAGAAGCATTGTTCTGAGTGTTTGGTGTTGTTGTGTCTATCTGAATGAATGAATGGTAAGCTTTCTATTAATTTCAATTCTCTATTATTTCTTGTTCTTATGTTATGAATGCATTTACATGGTTGAATGTATGAATCAGTGAGGATTTAGATAAGTTTCAATTGTTTATCTTCTACGAGCCTGTGCAAGGAGTGCATAGTGTCCGCAAGGTGTGTGTCAACAGAGTCTATTTTGACTCAGAATCTCTGAAGAGACAACATTAAACTTATATGTGCAAGGAGTGCATAGTCGTCTATAAGGTGTGCATGACAGAGTCTATTCAAACTCAAAATTTCAACAGATATAGTTGAACGAAGTTTGTCTCCAGGAGTGCGCAAAGTCAATGCTTGGATTAAGTATTGAAGGAATCATTCTTAGATGTTCAAAGTGTTGAGGGGGAATGATTCCAAGAAGTTAACTTGGAGCTTTGTATGCAGAGAGTGCATCTTGTCCGCAAGGAGTGTGTGACCGAGTCTTTTGACTCACAAGCTCAGGGGGAGAAACTTAAGTGTGTTTGCAGAGGAGCGTAGAGTACCTATTGCAAGGTGTGTATAAGGTAAAACTTGATCAAGTGTCAAAGTAACTGCTCTAAGTAGAAAAAGTTCAAAGATAATAACAAGCCCAAGAGAGATAGCAGGAAGAAATCTTCAATAAGGGAGAGTCCCTTAATATTTCACAAATCAACGAGTAAGATCCATCCAGGAGGGAGTGGGATCATTCTAGACCATCAAACCTAGAAGAGTTGCATGGAGGATAGTCGTAAGCCAGTCGGTACTTCGTGGTTTGAAGTGGTTGAAGTGTTGTAAGGGAGGGAATCGCCAAAATCGCGAAGGCAAATCCTAGCCATTATCTACAAGGAGGACATGTGACAGTGGATTAAGGAATCTGGGAACTAGAGGTTCAGAAGTTGTGTGAAGTGAGAAGGATCTTCATGGAGTCACGAAGTCCGAAGTATAGCTGGATCGTTAGATCCAGGAGGACACGTGGCAAAGATCCGCGCATTTGGAGGAAAGCACTTCGAAAGGAAACAAGGGTGGGGATTGTAATATTGGCGAAGCCCGAAGTTACACAAAGAGTTGGCCCAGGGCCATAGCCCATGGTCATATTGGAGAGGAGTCTAGCACGGGAGCTAGTACTTGCAAGTTTTGGTGTTTTCAAAAGTGCCAGAGAGCAGAGTTGCGGGTAGTTGAACCTGTGGGTAAAATCAAAAGGGACTTGTGTGTCATTTTTCTGGCATCTTCCAAGACAGTCAAGTAGGTGTCATGGGTTGATATGGAAATACAAGAGGTTCATAGGTAGGAGGCTTCTAGGAACATGATTTATTCTAGGATGGGATAATGTCGTACAACGGGATTTTCTTTAGTGACCGAGGATGCAACTAGTTAGGAGGACTGGAGAGAAGGATTTACTTCGGTGCTAGAGGGAGAAACCAATAAGATGGATTAGAGAGTAGTTGTGGTATAAGATCGAGTACGAGAGACAGAGATACTTCCAGGTGATGATAGAGGATGGAATTCCTCCCTCGCTAAGAGGGAGTGTTGATGATTTTGTAGCATTGGGAGGCATTCCCACTTATGGAGTGTGATGAGAATACCTTCCTCGCTAAGAGGGAGTGTTGATTTTTTTAGCTTTAGGAAAGTATTCTCACATGACCCTAGGTGTTGGGCATGTGGGAATCATTGTGGGAACCACATCACACTTTTGGTTTGCTGAAAACTCCCTTGGATTTGAATGGGGGCTTCATGGGTTTGGTGATTGTAATACCCCAAGGACGAGCCCTGGTTGTAATTATGAATGTAACATGGTTTGTAGGATGGTGAGACAAGTATTTATAAGATGGTAGGATTATGCATTGATTAGGCCAGGAGCCTATTTTGTACATGTAACTATTCATATTATTAATATAACAACATCGTTGCGTGTAGATCGACCATGAAGAAAGAGTATGGGGAACTAAACTCCACTAGGTTGGGAAAGGGAGGAGGCTAAGATATTTAGGAAAAAGGGATAAGCTTAAGAGCCTAAAAGAATAATATATAATTATTATTCTAAAAGTTGTAAAGAGGATATTAATTTATCCTAAGTTCCTTTAGGGAGAGGAACAAGTTCCAAGTGGAGGGAACGTGCTCCTGGAGAGCCAAGTGTCAACCAAAATGCATGCAGATTTATGGGGGGGCGTTCTCACCATTCTCACCATTCTGACGATTGCACCATTTTTTGGGGGGACCATTCTAACCAGGTTGGCCATCCATTACCCCGAGGGACCAGCGCACACAGAAAGCACATAGTAACCCTGGAATTCCTGAAACACCCCGAACCTCTGCAACAACCCAAGTTGATACCCTTGTTGCACCTGTACCCTGTGGGTTGCTTGCATATTGTTCCATTATTATTGTCTTCCATGTCTAGTTTATGTTTTTTCCATCACCATGTCCATGTGTTGAGGAGAGGGAGTGAAGAAGTGGGTTGTCAGGCTCGTGGATGGAAGAAGTAAGTTTTCAGGCCTATGAGCAACTCTCTCCAGGTGAGAGAGTGTGTTGAGGAAGTGAGTTCTCCTGGAGGGAGTCCAATAGCAGCTATAGAGTTCTGAGAATTCTTGATCTAGCCTATTGTTGAAGCCCCGGAAAGAGAGGTGTAACAGTCAATGGACTATGTGAAAGTGAAGGTGTACACTCTTGGGGTGGGACATGCAAGTGGAGAATGAGAGTCTGTGTTTTTTGGGCATAAGTGTCTCCTTGGAGGAAATTCTTCTTGTTGTATTCTGCAACTTCCTGTTGTCCCTACCTAGCCTAAGAATCCCTCGCTCGGTGGAGTTTAGTCCCAGCTTGGGGGTGACCCTGCTTAGTGTGAGGAGCAGTGTGCTCTACAACTGGGAAGTTCATGGAAGGTATGCATGCATTTGGTGTACTCCAATTAAGATATAAGTATCATTTATGTGCTTAGTGGTTAAATGATGTATTTTAGTGCATGTCTATGATTCTTGTAATAATATCATGTGTTTCGCTGCATGTATGTTTTCATGTGATCTCTATTATTTGTTGTTAAGTTTATATGTTATTTATTCTGCAAGGAGCTATGTCTTCCATTTCCCAGCATGTCTATGTTTGGGGATGGACAATCTTTAATTACCTATAACAAATCTTGAGACTGCGTGTGTCTAAGGTAGCGTGTTTTCGGCCTGCTGAGGGGCCGAGAAACATTTCAAGATGGTATCATAGCTTTGTCTGGAGTAGCATGGCCCGGCCTAGGTGGTCGGGGATGTTACAAAATGGTATCAGAGCGTTATTTGGAGTAGCGTGGCCTATCCTGGGTGGCCAGGGATGTTACAAAATGGTATCAAAGTCATGGTTTCAACACTGAGCCTCGATTGGCCATCTTAGTGGAAGTTGAAGGAAACATTTCAAAAAGAAATTGTTGTCGAAATAGACAAAATATGAGTTAAGAGCGTCCCTATGTGCCAAGAGAATACCTTGGTTGTGTTATGAATCTTAGGAGGTATAACGGCTTATGGAATGGAAACAGAGAAAGAAGACACAACAACCATTGTATTGGGCCAAAAGGTTTGAACTTAGGGTGTAAGATCTACGTAGGGGAAAAGGCCAACTTTTCCAACCGTTAGATATGGAAAAAGGTGCATGAGATTTAACCTCCAATTCCTTCGGACTTCGTGACTTCAACGAAGTCTATGTGTTATAGAGAAAAAGGAGATGAATCCCTAAGTTCCGAAGTCCCGAAGTGGATCTACACCATAGATCCGGGGAGATGTGCTTGACCGTTGGTTTTGGTCGAAGACAGATCAAAGTTGTTAGAGAAAGCCAAAAGCATAAGGTAAGGCGTAGTGGTGAAAAATAGATCTCAGCNAACCTCCAATTCCTTCGGACTTCGTGACTTCAACGAAGTCTATGTGTTATAGAGAAAAAGGAGATGAATCCCGAAGTTCCGAAGTCCCGAAGTGGATCTACACCATAGATCCGGGGAGATGTGCTTGACCGTTGGTTTTGGTCGAAGACAGATCAAAGTTGTTAGAGAAAGCCAAAAGCATAAGGTAAGGCGTAGTGGTGAAAAATAGATCTCAGCCGATAGATATGCACACGAATGATTGTGATTCATAGATCTCACAACATTTCAGAAATTCGACATTCGGGAGTAATAAGGTGTGATGGAGTGAAAACTTTTCACTCCTGAAGCCCCGAAGTCCGAAGTTAATTTGGACCATCCATCAAAAGAGTCACGTGTCGACAGATTGGCTTGTTTGGGGATTCGGCGTTCGGGAGTAATAAGGTGTGATGGAGTGAAAACTCTCGAAGTCCTGAAGTCCAGAGTTCATCCGGACCGTTCATTAAAGGAGACGCGTGTCAGAAGATCAGATTATTCGTAGTTCGAAGTTCGGGAGTATTGGAGTGTGCTAGTGTAGAATCTCCTGAAGCCTCGAAGTCCTGAAGCCGAAGAGTCGAAGCACCGTGGCATGATGATGTCACCTATGGTGATGTGGATCTTTCGTAGACATGCCACGTTCCCCCACCTTAATTGTTGACATTTGTACTAAGTGGACCCGAAAGGTAAGGAAGTTCGGGAGTTCGACGTTCGAGAGAATTGGAGTGTGCTAGTGTGAAATCTTCCGAAGCTCGAAGTCCCAAAGTGATGTGACTATTGACGTCACCTGGGATGACTTGGACACATGAGATGCATGCCACATGTCAATGAGTTAAGAACCTTTGGAAGATTTAAATTTCAGTCAAAACATGACACATGTCAGCCGTCTGATTGGGCCATGTGTCAGATTCTAGTATTTCACAACGTGGCACTCCTCTTGAGCATGGATGGTGGGGCCCTTGATGGTTAAATAAAGTAGTTAAAACCTTGGAAAAGTATTTAACTAGATCATGCCCACAGTAAATTGGTCACAGTGGACGTGTGGCGTCAGATCCTGTAGTCCGAAGACTTGGCACTTTGGAGTAGTTGTGTTCAAGTGTGAAGACTCTCGAAGTCTCGAAAGTCGAAATCTACCTCGACCGTTGATCACAGAGGACACGCGACAACATATCTCGCAGTCCGGAGACTGGGCCCTTCAGAGGAATTGTGTTATGTTTTACATAGAGTCGAGAACTCCTAAAGGCAGGAGTATACCTTGACCGTTGGTTCCAGAGGATGTGTGGCATCAGATCCCAAGGTCCGGAGATTTGGTATTCCAAAGGAAATTGTGTTGCAATGGCTTGAGTCGGGAACTCTCAGAGGTCGGAGTTAATCTCAATCGTTAACCGATAGAGGGTACGTGGAGGCAGATGTGGTAGTCCAGAGATTGGGCACTAAGGAAGATGAAGAGTATAGACAGTTTGGAAATATCGAAGCTAGAGTCCCAGAGTTGATCATGGTCATTGGTAATCAAAAGGGCGTGGACCGTTGATGTGTTGGTTGTAAATTCGTCGGTCTGGCACTCCGGCAAAACTACGCATCAGTGCTTCGCAAAGTCTCGAATCTGGAGTTTCATAGTAAGTCTCAGTCATTGGATGTTGATAATTCGTGGACCGTTGACCCACCGTCCTTCACAAGTTCGCCAATTCGGTGCTCCGGGGAATTAGAAGGTTGAGGATTGCAAAAACCTTTGGAGCCGAAAGTTATGAAGTCTCAAAGTTGGAGGCTTGATCATGAGGAAATATCTGAAATTGCATAATTATTCCTCTCATGCAGAAGGAAGAAACACAATATATCAGCTGAAAGGAAAGGCATCCATGTGGTGGGATCAGCTTGTGCAAGTGAAACACATCAGAGAGAAGAATGTTACATGGAAGGAATTCAAGAGGCATTTTGAAAACAAGTACTTAACCAAGAGATGCTATGAAAAAAAGATGAAAGAGTTATTTGAACTTAAATTTGATAGCATGACTATAGATGAATATGAAAGGAGATTTCTAGAGTTGTTGAAGTATGTCCATTTCATCAAGGATGAGACAGTTAAGATCCATAGATATCTGAGTGGGTTGCCATCTTTTATCAGTGACAAAATCCAGTATGATGATCCTAAAACTATGGAAGAAACCATAAGGAAGGAAAAAAATTTATATGATCAGCATAGGGGAGAGCCTACATTCCAAAGAGCTTGGGAAGACAAGAGGAAGTTAAAGAAGGAGAAGTGGTGAAAGGGGAACAAGCCACCATTTTTCAGAAATAGTCCTCAAGGACAACTAGTTTTGAGGGAGCCCAGGATGGCTGAAATAGGTGGGCAAAGGCCAAGGAACCTATGCAATGTTGGGCCTGTAATGGAGATCATAAGTATAGATATTTCCCTCACATAAAAGACAAAGTGAGAACAGTTCACAATGTTCAGCAAGCAGAAATAGTGGAGGACATGGGAAGAAGAGTACCAAGAATCTATGCAACCCTCGACAATAAGCAAGTTGAGTTTCAATCACACATGATTGAAGTCAAAGGTATGATCAATAACCATGCCTTTACTATTTTAATTGATTCAGAGGCTATTCATAGCTATATAGATCCTAAGGTAGTGGAAAGATTTCAATTGCGAATAAGAAAGCATGGGAAATCTTGGTTGGTGCAGTTGGCTATAGGAGCCAAGAGAAAGGTTTTTGCGTTGGTTAAATCATGTCCAATGGGAATGAATGGACTGAGTACCAAGTAAGATTTGAACATATTTCCTTTGGGATCATATGATTTCCTAATTGGTATGGATTGGTTGGACCAACACCATGACATATTAGACTGTCATAACAAGGCATTCACTTTCTTGGATGAGGAAGAAAATCGGAGAACAGTCCAAGGAATTCCCAGGGTAGTTACTGTCCGAGAAATCTCATCAATGCAGCTGAAGAAGTGTTACAGGTAGGGTTGTCAAATATTTTCATCCCATATGGATGAAGCACCTAAGGATAAGGTGCCAAAATTGGAAGATCATTCAGTCCTGAAATATTTTGATGATGTGTTCAAGGATATACCAGGACTACCCCCAAAGAGAGATAATGATTTCTCTATAAATTTGATGCCTCGGGAGCTCCAATATCAAAGACTCCCTACCAGATGAGCACACCAGAACTGAAAGAACTACAAATGCAGTTGGAAGAAATTTTAAAGAATGGGCACATATTCCCAAGTGTGTCACATTGGATTGCCCCAGTGTTATTTGTGAAGAATAAAGATGGGACCACATTGAATTCAGACAATTAAATAAAGTAACTATAAATAAAAAGTATCCTCTACCAAGGATCGATGATCTCTTAGATCAGTTGAAGGATGCAAGGATATTTTCAAAGATAGATCTCAGGTCGGGATATCATCAGGTAAGGATTAAAGATGAATATATCAACAAGACCTCCTTCAGGACAAGGTATGGTCATTATGAGTTTACAGTGGTGCCATTTGGGTTATCAAATGCACTAGTTTTTTTCATGTGCTTAATGAATGGTGTTTTCCGAGAATATTTATAAACGTTTTTCATTGTCTTTTTGGATGACATCCTTGTATATTCCAAGACAAAAGAAGAGCATGGGCATCACTTGATGATGGTGTTATAGGTGCTAAGAGAGCACCAGTTGTTTTCTAAATTGAGCAAGTGCTCATTTTTCCAAAATCGAATTCACTATTTGGGACATATAATATCCGAGGAGGGAAATAGCACGATTGCATGGTATTTCCAAGACAATTGTGTCTAATAGAGACCCAAAATTTACCTCAAATTTTTGGAGAGGATTATTCAAGGGGTTCGGAATGAACCTTAACTTCATCGCAGCTTATCAACCTGAGTTTGATGGACAAATAAAAATATTAAATCAAGTGATAGAAGATATGTTAATCATGTATGTGATGGACAAACCATCCAGATGGGAAGACTACCTATACTTGGTAGATTTTTCTTACAACAATGGGTATCAAGCATCACTGAAGATGAGCTCATTTGAGGCACTTTATGGTAGAAAGTGCAACACGGCAATAAGTTGGGACAACCCAATTGATAGAGAAATAATTGGGCCAGAGTTGCTCAGAGAAATGGAAGAGCAATTGTTAAATATTAAGTAGAATTTGAAGGCTGCCCAAGACAGGCAAAAAAGCTATTCTGACAAAGGTAGAACCCATAGGGAGTTTAAAGTGGGTGACCATGTTTTCTTGAAGGTGAAATCCAACAGAAGTTCCCTGAAGCTAGGAAACTGTTCCAAGTTGGCAGCCAAATATTGTGGACTGTTTGAAATTCTAGAAAGGATTGGACCAGTAGCTTATATGCTTCCATTGTCTACATGCATGAATATTCATAATGTATTTCATGTCTCATTTCTCAAGAAATATATACTTGATGCTAATCATGTGATTGATTGGAATGTGATTCAGGTGGAGCAAGAAGGCACCTTACAAGTGCATATGGAGCGCATACTGGACCGGAAGAGCAAGCAGCTCCGGAATCGATCCATAGGGCTTGTAAAGGTCCAGTGGACCTGGTACAGTCCTGAGGACGCAACATGAGAGCATGAATATGCTATGCGAGCATAATACCCAAATCTTTTTAAATATTTTGGAAATCTTATTGATGTTGTGTAATTAAGTTGCATTGAGGACAGTGCAAAAATAAGGGGAGGGCATTGTAATACCCCAAGAATGAGCCCTGGTTGTAATTATGAATGTAACATGTTTCGTAGGCTGGTGAGCCAAGTATTTATAAGATGGTAGGCTTATATTTTGATTAGGCCAGGACCCTAGATGTTAAAGGCCATGAGCCTATTTTGTACATTAAATATTCATATTATTAATATGACAACATCATTGCGTGTAGACCAACCACGAAGAAAGTGTATGGGGTATTGAACTCCACTAGGTTGGGCAAGGGAGGAGGCTAAGAGATTGAGGGAAAAGGGCTAATATTAAGATCCTGAAAGAATAATATATAATTATTATTCTAAAAGTTGTAAAGAGGATATTAATTTATCCTAAGTTCCTTTAGGAAGAGAAATGAGTTCCAAGTGGGGGGAACGTGCTCCTAGAGAGCCAAGTGCCATCCAAAACGCATGTAGATTGATGGGGGGGTGTTCTCACCATTCTCACAATTCTGATGATTGCACCATTTTTTCAGGGGACCATTCTAACCAGGTTAGCCATCTGTTACCCCGAGGGACCAGCTCACCCAACAAGCACACAGTAATCATGGAATACCATTGTGGAATTCTTGAAACACCTCGAAACTCTACAACAACCTGATTTGATACCCTCTCTACACCTATACCCTGCAAGTTGTTTGTGCATTATTCTATTATTACCGTCCTCCATGTCCAGTTTTTGTTGTTTCCATCACCATGCCCGTGTGTTGAGGAGTGGTAGTGAAGAAGCGGGTTGTCAGGCTCGTGGATAGAAGAAGCAAGTTGTCAGGCCTGTGAGAAATTCTCTCCAACTGAGAGAGTGTGTTGAGGAAGTGATTTATCCTAGATGGAGTCCAGTAGCAGCTACAAATCTCTAATAATTCTTGATCTGGCCTGTTGTTGAAGACCCAGAAAGGGAGGTGTAGCAAACGATGGATTGTGTGACAGTGAAGGTGTACACTCCTGGGGTGGGACAAGCATGTGGGGAATGAAATTATGTGAGATGTGGGTGTAAGTGGCTCCTTGGAGGAAATCCTTCATGTTGTACTATGCAACTTCCTGTTGTCCCTTCCTAGCCTAGCAATCCCTCGCCTGGTGGATTTTAGTCCCAGCTAAGGGTTGACCCTGCTTAGAGTGAGAAGTAGTGTGGTCTACGGCTGGGAGGTTCGTGGAAGGTCTTCACGCAGTTGGTGTACTCCAATTAAGAGATAAGTATCATTTATGTGCTTAATGGTTAAATTATGTATTTTAGTGCATGTCTATGATTCTTGTAATAATATCATGTGTTCCAGTACATGTATGTTTTCATGTGATCTCTATTATTTGTTGTTAAGTTTATATGTGATTTATTATGCAAGGAACTTCATCTTCCATTTCCCAACATGTCTATGTTTGGGCATGGACAATTTTTAATTACCTATAACAGAGCTTGAGACCGTGTGTGTTTGAGGTAGCGTGTTTTCGGCCTGCTGAGGGGCTGGGAAACATTTCAAGATGGTATCAGAGTGTTGTATGGAGTAGCATGTCCTGACCTGGGTGGTTGGTGATGTTACAAAATGGTATCAAAGAATTATCTGGAGTAGCATGGCTCGACCTGGGTGGTCGGGGATGTTACAGTAATGGGTTGTGTGGGCTTGTGTTGGGGCTTCACACCCACAAGGAAAGCCTAATTTGTTGTTTACTTATGGAGGGGCTTCGATGGTGACCCCTAAGGATTGTATATAAAGGAGAGAGTTCATTGTGACATTACATATCATGTAGAGTGTGTGGAGACATGATGGAGCTAGCATAAGTGAGTCTTCACTTATGTTCGGAGGATTGGTGATTTTAACAAAGGGAAATTCTGCTAGGGTGGCAAATCTGGCCTAAGGTTGAGGACTCTCTATATTCCTTTCTTGGTAGGGAAAAGCACACCGCACGTGTGGGAGAGAGAGGCAACTACAGAAGGAAGAATATGTACTAGTGGAGCAAGTTGTATGAAGTGTCCATACATGTATGCATGTTGCAATGGGAACAGTCGCATACATATGTGGGTTGTTGTGAGAACAGTCACGTACATCCGTACAAGTTCTTTTGGGTAGGATCAAGTCCATACAGGCTAATGTTAGGTGACCTCAGCAAGTCGTAGAGGTGGTATGCAACATATTTGTGGGCATAGGAGATTTCCATAATGTATTGGAGGTTTGGTTTTTTGTTTTGTATTAGAAGGACAATCTTATCCTCATATTCCCTTGTTTTGGAAGGATAAGATTGTCCTCATATTTGGTGATATTGTATTGGTTGAGAGGACTAGTTTTTGTCGTTAGATTTGAAGGATTGGATAAAGTTATAAAATAGAATTATTGTGTCTCTTGTGTATTGATGATTTATCTTTGATCTTGTTGTTTCCGCTCCATATGTTTTCAGTCATTAATTTCTATGTAAATTCGTTCACTAATAGTTAGATCACATATCACTAGGAAGCAATTTTCAGATCTTAAATTATTTCATTTTTTCTATAAAATTTTATGGTCTTACCCTTTAAAAAAAATATTATATGTCCCACTATAACAACGAAGGTCTACAATATAAAATATATATATATATTTGATTACATGCTAACTTTCCTAATTTTAAAATTAATATTAAAAAAATTGTGAAAATAGTGATGTATAGGTACAAATTGTTCTCTACAATTGTACAAATTTTCTTAAGAGAATTCCATAATTTAGGTACTAAACTAGTGAACTAATGACATCATATACATTATTGTTTGTAGAAAAAGTAACATACTATTGTTAAAAAAAAATGATTTTCACATAGTTATACAAAACTTCCATAAATAAAATTGTATATTGAGTAAGCTCATTCTATTTCCTACATTTCATCTTTTTATATCATATTTAAATTAGTTGTGAAAGTGCTTCAAATCATCCCTCCAAATGAAAAAAAAAAACACAGACACATTCCATATTTGCATTGCCACTAACACACATGAAAGACCATCATGACCATCATTAACTTAACAATGTAAATTTATGAAATAATTCAACTCTTTACTTACCATTGACTATATAAGTAATAAAATAATTAGGAACCAAAGGATATTTATGAGATATTTTTTAAGCGTGTTGTTTAACTATTCTACAAAATGGTTTTATTTTCAATCCATTACACAAATCTGCACTAAATCACTATTTTTTGTTGTTTAAATCCATTTATGAATGGATGTGTGTAAATGATCCTAAGTGCATCAAAATTGTGAACTAGAGAAAAATTATGATGCATTTTCTATACCATGATCCTTACCAATTTAAAAGATTTAAAATGCAAATTCCTAAGTTGATGTAACTATATTCTCTCTTTAATAAATTTATAATCTTTTCTAATGAAAAATTAAATTTCAAGTACACATTTCTAAATTGATGCTATTATATTTTCTCTTTAACACTGAAACAATTTTAATATCATATATAAAGTTTTCAATACTATTTTATTTTTGACATTTTCAAAAGTTGAATTTAAAACATATAAATTTTTCTTTGACAAACTAACATTCAAACAATCTGAATGTCATAAATGATGTTCCCAATACTCTTACTTTTAACATCTACTTAAAATAGACACTACAAAAACTAACATGCAAACAATTTTAATGTCATAAATGATATTCTCAATCCTTTTTTACTTTTAACATTTACTTACAATAAACACTACAAATTTATATAAATGTGATTGAAAAAATATACCTTTACATTTACTTGTTAGTGTTATATACATTATATATACACATTTTTTATTACAATGCTATATCTACACAAGATATCATTGTCCACTAATAAATGAAAAAAAATGTTTTGAGTGTTTCAATAATGTTAATATATCAGTTTTATACACATTATATTTATACATTTTTATTACACTGACATATCTACACAATTTTTATTACAAGGTCATATCTACACAAGATTTCGTTGTCCACTAATAAATAGAAAAAAATGCTTGGGTGTCTCAATAATGTCAATATATCATTCTTAAAATAAGATTTGCATTGAATTTCACACTGTTATTTTTATTACAATGTCAATATATCATTCATGAAATTAGATTTGCATTGAATTTCACTGTTATTTTTATTACAATGTTATATCTAGTTAATACTCCGTTCCATATTTGGATGTGTGAATCATGGCATTATATGACATGAAAATATATCGTTCCATAGTTGGATGTGTGAATCATGTCATTATATGGCATGAAAATATATCATTCATGAAATAAGATTTGCATTGAATTCCGTTTCATATTTGGTTGTCTGAATCATGTCATTATATGACATGAAAATATATCATTATATGACATAAGATTTGCATTGAATTTTACACTGGTATTTTTATTACAATGTCACATGACTCCGTTCATTTGGATGTGTGAATTAATGACATGAAAAAACATTCGCATGGAATTCCACAGTCGGTATGAAATTAAATTTGCATTGAATTGGACGCTCCACCAATTTCACATGGGAATTTCACAGTATGATTTTTTTTAATTGAGTTCGACACCACCAATTCCACATGGGTTATTTACAAGTTGAGCACAACCTATTTTATTTATATAAAATACTAACCAATTCCATTTCATTTATTTACAGGGAAAATTCCACTTTTTTAGCATGTTGACTTTGATATATATATATATATATATATATATATATATATATATATATATAACTTTGCTGCCATCTTAAATTCAAGTTATAGTAAGAGGCAATAAAAGACACGATCAAGCACATTCATCTCGTTGGATATTAACAGTATTATAGTTGCATTATTGTCCTAAACTATTGCCACTTCAACTTTTATCATCTTACATAATGTGACTCTTTTGGGTTTAGTGTATAACAGAAGGAAGCCGATCGATCGATCTCATGGAGGTGAGTTGAACATGAAGCCCAAATCTGGGAGTTTTATGTATATAACTTAATGGAAGTCAGTTAAGTCCAGAGGTAGGTAACTTAATCTTTTGTCCATTTTTTTGTAGAAACCAGTAAAGGAATTTTAAATTAACAGGACTTTCATAATGGGACTCGATGTTTTAGGACGACCCAAATCCCAAAATTAAAAAAATTGCACTAAAATAGAGAAAAACTGACTCTGTCCACTTAATGACTCCTATAAAAATTTGCCACTCGATCCTTGAACTCTGGCCTCTTGGTCAATGGAATCACCATTTCTTACGGCGTACTATTCCATGTCGAGCACTGTTAGGATCATCGGCCTTCATGGGCTTCAACACGTTCTGAGAATAGCCCAAGTTTACCATAAATAAGTTGGTAGATTTGCTTCAGTTGTAGTTTGTTTGTTTGTTAGTTATGGCTTACTTAAGTGACCTTAATCAATGATCAAATCGTGATCTTAGTGATTTATGATGTTATGGTTACTTTAGTGATTTAAGTGACCTTAACCAATGATCAAATCGTGACTTTTGATTTCAAGGGAAAGTGAAGAGTCACTCAAGAGAGATCAAGATTTAGAGGAGTTACATTTCAAAATTGCTTAAAAGCAACTCATTAAGAAGAGGGAGGGCACAAACTTTGAGCTTGAGAGGGAAGGTGAAGAGGCATTTTTCTCATCCTCAAGCATTTATAAACTAAATTTTTAATTGAAGATTGAAAATATCTTTTAATACTCTTAAACATTTAATTAAGAGTGAAATTATTGATACCTTGTCAACTCTAATTAACTTATTAGAAGTAAACATATTGCAAACACCAACATTAATAGAAACAAAATAAACCCATTATAATAATATTTTAAATAAATATAAAGAAAATATTTGTAATACATTATGTATTTGTAATAATGGAATAAAAATATTTACATTTTAATTTAATGCAATTTTAATTTAAAACTTTTTATTTGGGAAACTCTTTCTCTAGCTTTCATCTTTTTAATGTTGAAGTTCTAAAAAACTTCCAAATTCTCAAAAAAGTTCAAAACCAATTAAAAATGTTTTGTACCAATCCCCAAACTATCAAAACATCAAAAACAAATTTTAAAAATACTAGAAAGATAAGAAACACTTCCCATATATATAATTCAAAATAAATAAATAAATCTAAAAACAAATTTCTAAAATCAAATGTTTTATCAATCAAACAAAATTATAATTTTGTGCAAAATCCCTAGAAAAAAATTTTAAATCGAGCTTCTCACGTATTAACTTACTCAAAAATTTTATCAATCAAAATCAAGCTCCATTTTTTAAAAATTTTATGGATTTTGCACAAAATTATAATTTTGTGCAAAATCCATAAAAATTTTAAAAAATCGAGCTTCTCACGTATTAACTATAATTTTGTGCAAAATCCATAAAATTTTTAAAAAATCGAGCTTCTCACGTATTAACTTACGTTCCAAATTTGTCAAGCTTGCAATCATTATGCCTATCAAGTTTGTCAGGTTTGAAAGCTTCCGTACCGAAGGAGCGTCCGTGCTAGTATTAAGTGGCTGTCAAGTTGTGTTGTCACTTGGTTGGAGTGCTTGGCATCGGTATCTTGTCCGTTTAGATCTCTACCCTTGGTGGTTCACTATGGGATTATTTAGAACACAAATGCATTGTTCATTGTTGAGAGGCATCCATATTTTCAACATATATTAATATTTATATTTATATTAATATTTTTCATGTGTTTATATTTATATATATAAACACATGAAATATATATATAAATACTTTAGTTTAATATATATATATACACACTTTAGTTTTTAAGAAAAGTAATTATTTTTTTCAATTTGTTTTTAGTGAGTTGATTGAAATTTGTAAGATATTAAGGATTTCATTTTAACTTAAGTGTTTGAGGATGTGATAAGATGTTACGAACATTTTAAGCTTAAAAGTTTATTTTGTTTAATGGTGTCAACGAATTTCCTAACAAGGAATGCAGGCGGTTTTCAAATCCTAGCATTTAACCTTCAGTTGAGACAAATCAATTAAACATAGATGTTTGGTTAGAGGCATATTTATTGTATGTAACTATTGTAAGCCATATAGCCTGATAGATGCGCACAGTTTAAGGGTTGGAAGGATGTACATGTTGGTTGTTGTAATTCTCCTTTGAACATAATAAAACCAAATTGCATTGCCTCGTGGATGTTTCCCTTGTGAAGGGTTTTACCACATAAATACGATGTTCATTCTTGTGTGATTCTATTTCTCTGTATATTGTTTACTTGTTGCTAATTTAATCCGTGTGATAAAATATTTCATTGTACAACAAGTGGTATAAGAGTAGGTGTAGCAGGTGCAACAGGTGAGCCAAGTCGAATTTTGCAGATATTTGTGAGCGTAAGAACCTTTGGACGTGTTTTGGCAGGTAAAGGAAAGTGGATCTAAGTATTGAAGAGTGTAGTATGTATGCCCAAACATTTTCGCGACCATAGGGCATTTTTTTAATGGTTTTTTGTACAGTGGCACTCCCTAGGAAGTGTTATAGGAGCGTCAACACTCCCTCACTTATAAAATTCAATTTTTTCGGCCTTCTACACACCCCGTTACAGGATAAAGGAGCATTGCTACTCCACTAAGAGGAAGCGCCCCACATAGAGCCTTAGAGGAGTGCCATCCACATAGTGGCGCCCCCTGTGAAAGTTAAAGGGAGCGTTGACTTTTGAATTTTTTGGGAGGATCAAAGAGAAAGGTGAATTTTTTGGCTGGTGAGCATTTGAGGGCTTGACCCTATGGCTAAGGTTCAAAGTTCGAAGTTTGAAGTTGAAAAATTTAATGGCAAAACCAACTTTGAGCTATGGAAGCTCAAGATGAAGGATTTGCTTGTGCAACAAGGCTTGCAAAAAGCATTGGCGAGCAAGACAAACAAACCAAAGACCATGACAAATGAGGAATGGGAAGATATGGACGCAAGAGCTCTCAACACTATTCGTTCGTGCTTGGAAAATGATGTTTTGTTTAATATAGTAGGAGAGGAAACAACAACAGGGTTATGGACCAAGTTGGGAGGTCTTTATATGACAAAGTCTTTGACGAACATAATCTATTTGAAGAGGCAGTTGTATACTAAGTTTACGAATGAAAGAAGGTACGAAACTCGTTGACCATATAATTACCTTTAATACCCTTATAATTCAATTGGCTAGTATGGAAGTAAAAATCGAAGATGAAGACAAGGCAGTGACACTATTGTGTTTGTTTCCTGAGTCTTGGGATCATTTAATTACCTCTATAAGCTTTAGCTCAACATATGTTCTTGATTATGAAACTTTTGTCGGAGCCTTGTTGGATGAGGAGATGAGGAGAAAATCTAGTCAAGAAACCTCAACTTCTGAGGAAATGGTGGTCAGAGGGAAATCCAAAGAAAAAAAGCAGAATCAAAGAGGTTCTTCCAGATCTAAGTCAAGAGGGAGGAAATATAAACTTAAATTTTGGTACTCTGGAAAATCCATACATCTCAAGAAGGATTGTTGGAAACGACAACAAGCCTCCAAAGAAGACTCAACAAAATAAGTAAAGGAAGCAAATGCAACTGAAACAAGTTCAGGTTCAGGTATGACTGATGAGGTTTTGTCTATATGTAATGTTTCACATCATGATCAACATTGGTTGTTAGACTCTGGTGCATCAATGCATATGTGTTTACATAAACATTGGTTTTCAACATACCAACCTATAGATGATGGAGTTGTTTTTATGGGTAATGATATTTCCTGTAAGATTGTTGGGATTGGTAGCATCCGATTTAAAATGTATGATGATTCTATAAGAACATTAACATATGTGAGGCATGTACCTGATCTTAGAAAGAACCCGATATCTTTGGGAGTGTTGGATACAAGTGTATAGTTCAAGGTGGAGTGATGAAGGTGTTCAAAGGCATCTTACAGGTCATGAAGGCGAATAGGATTGGGAACCTTTATCATCTTGAAGGAAGAACTGAGTTAGATCAAGAAGCAGCAATATCTGAAAGTGGAAGTGACTCCACTCGTTTATGGCATCAATGTTTGGATCATATGAGGGAGAAAGGATTTAAGGTACTTGTAGATCGTAAGTTACTTCCAAGTTTGAAGTCTTTGAATTTAAATTTCTGTAAACATTGTATCTATGGAAAACAGAGTGGGAAGAAGTTTAAAACATGAAGACACAATAGTAAAGGTGTCCTTGATTACATTCACTCAGACGTTTTGGGACCATCCACTACAATTTCATATGGAGGATCATCATATTTTGTTACATTTATAAATGATTTCTCTAGGAATGTGTGGGTCTATTTGTTCAAATGAAATGCTCATATTTTTACTATTTATAAGCAGTTTAGAGATTTGGTTGAAAAGAGCACTGGCAGGTCAATAAAATGTTTAAGAACTAATAATGGAGGTGAATACACATCTATGGAATTCAAAAACTATTGCAAGGAAGTGATGGTTGAGAGGCATAAAACCACTTCCTATACACCTCAACAAAACGGTGTTGTTGAACGCATGAATATGACTCTTATAGAGAGAGTAAGGAGCATGCTCAACAATGCCAAATTGCAGCAGGAGTTGTGGGAGGAATTAATTTCTACAACTTGTTATTTGGTTAACTGGTCACCATCAACTACAATTGAATGTAATATTCCAGAAGAGGTATGGATTGGTCACTCTTGTGATTATTCGAACCTTAAGATTTTTGGTTATGAGGCCTATGCTCTTATACCTAAGCATCAACGTTCTAAATTAGATCTCAAATCAAAAAAGTTTTATCTTTGTTGGGTATGGTGATGGAGTTAAGGGATATAGATTATGGGACCCTACTGCCCACAAAATCACCATTAATAGGGATGTAATATTTGATGAATTAGTATTCATAAAATTAGATGTAGATGTTGAAATGAAATAGGCACAAGTACCACAAACTCAACAGATTCAGTTTGAGACTCGTTCGTCTACATAAGAAGATGAACATGAAGAGGTTCATGAAGGTGTTCATGAAGATGTTCCTGTAGATGAAAATGTTGATACAGATAATAATCAGGAAAATGTGGACATACCAAAATGATCTCTAAGGAGATCTACAAGGGTCAGGAATCCTCTTAGAAGGTATGATGATTTTGTTTCATCTATTTCTTTGGTTACTAATAATGAGGAGCCTACTTTCTATCAAGAAGCAATAGAGGTGTTTGATAGTGCAAAATGGAAAGAAACAATGAAAGAGGAAATGGATGCCTTAGAAAGAAATGGAACATGGAACATGGAACTTGGTAGAACTTCCAAAAGATAGTAAAACTGTAGGTTTTAAGTGGGTCTATAAACTAAAAAAGGGTGTTGATGATAAGGTTGAGAGGTACAAAGCAACACTGGTGGAGAAAGGCTATTCGCAGAAGGAAGGTATTGATTTCCATGAAATTTTTTCACCAATAGTTAAACTTGTTTCAATTCGGTTTGTATTGGCACTAGTTGCTTTATTTAATCCAAAATTAGAGCAACTAAATGTTAAAACAACATTCTTACATGGAGATTTAGATGAATAAATATATATGGAACAACCAGAAAGGTTTGTTCAGGATCGTAGGAAAATATTTGTTTGCAAACTCAAGAAGTCATTGTATGGCATGAAGCAGTCTCCTAGGTAGTGGTACAAGAAATTTGATTCTTTCATTGTGAGCCAAAATTATACAAGGAGTGAGTATGATCATTGTGTTTATTTTAAAATGTTGGATAATGGCATATTCATTATTTTGGTGCTATATGTTGACAATATGCTTGTAGCAAGCAAGAGCATGGCAGAGATCAACAGGTTAAAGGATCGGATGTCTAGGATGTTTGACATGAAGGATCTAGGAGCAACAAAAAAAATATTGGGCATGGAGATACATAGAGACAGAAAAAATGGTAAGCTCTAGTTATCACAACAAAAGTATGTGGAGAAAATACTTATGAGGTTCGATATGAACAATGTGAAACCAGATTTAATCCCTTTGGATTCTCATTTTAAGCTTTCTTCAAGTTTATGTCCTAGTACTGATGAAGAAAAGGATAATATGTCTTGTGTATCATACGCTAATGTAGTAGGGAATCTAATGTATGTGATAGTTAGTACAAGACCAGATATTTCACATGAAGTGGGTGTTGTCAGTCGATACATGGAAAATCCAGGAAAAGATCATTGGGTTGCAATGAAATGGGTGCTTCAGTATTTGAAGGGCACAAGTAATTATTGTCTCACCTATAATAGTGGTAGTGATTTAGTCTGTGTATATGTCGATTCAGATTTTACAAGTGATTTGGATAAAAGGAGATCAACTTCAGGATATGTCTTTACTCTTGCAGGTGGATCTATTAGTTTGATGTCAAAGCTTCAGAATATTGTTGCTTTATCCACTATAGAGGCAAAATATGTAGTTTCTTCACATGCTTGCAAAGAAGCAATCTAGTTAAAAGGTTTACTACGTGAGTTTGGAAGGATGCAAGACAAGTTTAAAAAAAAATTTGATAGTTAAAGTGCAATTCATTTGGCTAAAAATCCATCTTATCACAGTAAGACAAAACATATTCCTATTAAATACCATTTTTAAGACATGTTATTGATGAAAGAGGAGTGGCTCTGGAAAAATTTCATACAAAAGAGAATTGTGTAAACATGTTCACAAAACCAGTACTGATAGAGAAGATGCAATGGTGCTTGGCTTATCTTGGCTTGCAGAAGAGGTGATGAATAAAATTTGGCATGATATTCAAGTAAATTGTTGTCAAGGTGGAGATTATTGAGCAGTGCCAACGAATTTCCCAACAAGGAATGTGGGCGGTTTTCAAATCCTAACATTCAACTTTCAGTTGAGACAAATCAACTAAACATATATGTTTGGTTAGAGGCGCATTTATTGTATGTAATTGTTGTAGGCCATATAGGTTGATAGATGCGCAGAGTTGAAGGGTTGGAAGGATGTAAATGTTGGTTGTTGTAATTCTCCCTTGAGCATAATAAATTGAATTTCACTGCCCCATGGATGTTTCCTTTGTGAAGGGTTTTACCATGTAAATATGATGTTCATTCTTGTGTGATTGCATTTGTATGTATATTGTTTACTAGTTGCTAATTTAATTTGTGTGATAAAAGATTTTGTTGTACAACATAGCTCAATTGGTTATTGCCAATATTTATAGGCATTTGGCTAGTTTGGTGTCAATTTTGAATCTCGTTTGGTTAGGCACACGAGTTTACGTTGAGAGGTTTAATAGGGATTCTATCTAAAAATGTGGGGAAGCATCCCTTGGTTTCTTTGTGAGGTTTTCTCAAAAAATTAAAAAAATTAAAACGAGGGGTTAGCTCAACTAGTTGTTGTGAATGTCACTAGGTATTTGGCTCCTTCCAATGGGTTTCTTAACTTAAGTGAGTAAGAATGGGATGATATATTTCAAGCATTTTAATCCCAAGGAGTTAGCTCAACCAGGCGTTGCCAATGTTGTTGGGAATTAGGCTAATTCAATGTCTTGTTAGAATCCCCTTGGGTTAGGTGCACTAGTCTACGTTGACAAGTTTACTAGGGATCGCATCCATGAATATGGGGAAACATCCCTTAAGTTTCCCCGTGATGTTTTCTAGAAAAAA
>SNQJ01S0144316.1:8505-20507 GCA_010110895.2 Picea sitchensis
AATACTGTTCCTTTACCACATCCACAAAAAAATCCCAAGTGGGATCGACCCCATATATTCCAGACTCCTCTGTGGAACTTTGCTCCTAGTAAGTTTCCCACCAATGTTTTACATGGGGGAGATATTTAAGGAGTGCAAAGGTGGTCTTTTCTCTGTCGGAAAAATTATGAACAACGAAATAACCTTCTAAAAGATTTAACCATTTGTCTAGGGCATCTGCATCTATCTAACCTTCAAATATGGGAATATCAAAATTAACCTGTACCTTGAAAGGAGAGGTGCTTCCAAATTGGTTGTTTGATGAAGATGCACCTATTGCTATCGGCAGGCGTTGAAGGATGTGGGAAAAATTCTTCATCATTTCATCCCTCTGTCGTGTGAGAGCTTGCTCAAGCAACAGATTTATAGGATCATCTGCTCCATCGTTTTTATTTTTTTCTGCCATTGAGGGTTTCTTGGGAATGCGGGAGTGATTTTATTCAAGAGAGACAAGATCGAGACCCAACTTTCTATACTCGGACCTCATCAGGGACATGCACTAAAAAATGATCAAGAGCAACCTGCTCTGATACCACTAATCTGGATTATTTTCGGAACGAAATGAGAGCGAAGATATAATAAAGAAATGCATAGAAATATCATAGATATTCAATAATATAAAATAAATGTATCAGAGATGCAACCATAAACACATATATACATTAATACATGATTTCTATTAATGAAATAAATGTACAGAGACTGTAAAAATACAGAGTGAAAGACTCACTAGAATGGTGGCAGCTTATCTCTGAGAAGAGATGTGATGGCTACTTGCATTCGCAAGAATATGATTAAAATGAGGCTTTGAAGGAATTTTTACAATAAAAAGGAATGAAAAAAACCCTAGACATCCAAAAACTTAACCCTAGGAGATGAAGCGCCAAAATTCATGTGGGCCCCGTTTGGGTCAGTTAGTACATCAACTTCTCGGGGTCGTAACTTTTGCATACGATCTTTGTTTTAGGCATATGATAGCCCGTTGGAAAGGTATTGTTGAGGAGATTCATTTTTGGGGATCAATTATATAATTTTATATCATTGAGAATATCGATCCCGAAAAACCTTCATTTAGGCCCTCAAAATGGCCCCGAAAGTTAAAACTGCTAAAAATAGTAAATTGCCAAAATTTCCATAAAACTGTTTTGAGCCAGTTGGAAAAGGTGGGTGGCCACTGATATCCACCTAGATCAATATTTGACCATTTACAGGGAGATATTCGACTTCCCCTGAAGGTTCTATAATCCAAAATTTCCTTGACTAAGTTTTTCTTTAATGAGGTAGGGACCAAGACAAAGCTGTTGAATTTTTTTATGTTTCCCTTTATCTTCATGTGGATTTCCCCATTTTAGAACTAAGTCACCAACTTGGAACTATTTCTCACCGGCATACTTCTTATCAAACCAACGTTTTAATATTTGTTGGTGAGATTCAAACTTGCTTTTAGTTGTCATGTATTTCCTCTAGGTTTAGAAAGGTATCGATACAAATTTGGATGACATGGCATTATCTGTCTTGAGACTGTTTTGTAAGTTGGAGGGAAAGTAGGTAGATTTTCAAGGGGAATGCCTTCTTTCCCATACACAAGAAATTAAGGTGAAGTTCCGATGGAATCTTTAGGAGTGACACAATCCACCCAGAGAGCATTTTGTAATGCATTGTGCCAATTTCTTTGGTGATCAACTACAGTTCGTTTAATGATACATATGATGTTCTTGTTCATAGATTATGCTAAGAAATTTCCTTGGGGATAGTAATTGGATGAGTATTTTAAAATAATCCCCTTTTCAAATGCGTACTCAGATAATTTCAAGGATGAGAATTAAGTAGCATTATCAAATACTAAAGAGTTAGGAATTCCAAACCACGTGATAATTTGTTTCTCAAGAAAACTTATTACTACTTCCTCAATCACTTTGACTAAAGGTATTGCTTCAATCTGACGTGTGAAATAATCAATAGCGGTTAGAATATACCTCTGTTGCTTGGACTAATGGGGATTTATCTCACCAATTATATCTAGGCCCATTGCTCGAAGGGTTCTTCCACTTCTATAGGTTGGAGAGGAAGAGAAACATTACATTCCATTCCAAAAACCTTTTGACATGCTTCACAACTCCTTGAATATGTGTGAGCATCCTTGAAGAGTGAGGGCTAGTAGTATCCTGCTCTTAGCACTTTGTGGGATGTTGTGTCTCCTGAAAAATGATCACCAGTTATTCCATCATGCATATCTTTTAGGACATTATCAACATCTTATTTTTCAAGGCATCTAAGTAACACTCCATTGTAATTCTTTCTAAAAAATATACCATGTACTAACTGATACTGTAAATATGTCAACCGTAGCACTCTTTTTTTCTTAGCATTGAGATGGTCCAGAGTAGTGCAATGCTGCATATAATATTTAAGATCATTTTAACACGATCCTTCAATGGTTGGGACATATGGAACCTATTGAGTATACATTGTAGGTTCATCTTTCCAACCCTCCTCCTCGTGTTCTTCAACGTCATCTCCTTGTGGCACTAATTTACACAAGCCTTGACCTTTCACAATATTGGTTGGTTTGAATTTGAGTTCATACTCTTGTAGAGTTGTCATCTAATTACCTCGTTTTTCTCCCAGTTCTTTTTGAACAATCATGGACCTTACTTTTGGGTGTGGGATGATGAATTTAGTGTGATTTTTTAGGATATAATGTTTGGATTGTTTGATTGCTTTATGGACAACAAAGGCTTGCTTGTCCATCTGAGGATAATTCAATTCAACACCTTGTGCTAGAAAAACAGGATTGCGGAGCAATAAAATAAAACAAATGTGGAAATAAAACACAAAAGATACACAATAAAAAAGAGACACATATATACATGGTTCACCCTGTGTGGTTTACGTCCACCAGAGAAATTACCAGGTCCTTCCTTTATTATTATCCAACAAATGAAGGGATACAACCTACAACACACCCGCTGTAACTTCCTCTTCTTTCTCTCACTGTCCCCTCTCATAGAATACAATATTTGTAATGATACATAGCCACAATACATTTCCCTCATAAAATAGGGTTGTATTTTGGGGAAAAAAACCCTAACATAAGTTCTACCGTCAGATCTGCGACCTCATAATGAATGGTCCAAATTTACTATGAAAGTGCAATATACATTTACAAGGAAGATTTTCCTTTGCGGGCTTCGCCCCCAAATACCCATCGGGAAATGCTATCCCCTAAACCCCCGCTTTCCCCTGAACCCCCCAGCAGGGGGGATAACCCCCCAGGACCCCACATGGGGGGTAACCCCCCTTGCACTCCCCCACGTGGAGGAGTGTACATTCTTCCGGGGTATAACGTCTTCATGGGGTATAAACACGGCTGAAAACAAAGACCTCTGAATCATGAAGATAATCAGGCTCCACAACCAACACCTTGTGACCCAGTTCTCATAAACATGACAGGGTATTCATCTCCCTGTTCATCCTTTTTCATGAGCACTACTGCTAATGAGTGATCGAACGCGAATGTGTATAGCAGGAAATCTTTGGAAAAATCAGGACTCCGAAGAGATGGTGTGTTGGATATAGTGGTTTTAATATTTTAAAGTGATTCCTTCTCCAATGGTGTTCGTTTGAACTACACATCCTTTTTAATCATCTTTTGTAATGGTTTCACAATTTCATAAAAATATAGAACAAACCTTCTTACAAAATTGATTCTACCGAAGAATGATTGCATGGATCTCTTGATGTACGGTGGAGCAATTTGTAGTGTCAAACAATTGGTCTATATTGATGGATGGTTGGATAGTTGGTTGTCATTGATTTCAATCCTTGGAGAGTGATGTTCTAGATTGATGTCAACCCTTAGAGATTGATGTCAACGCTTGAAACAAGTTTGGTAGAAAATTTCGGTAGCCCCAACAGTATGGTTAAGGGAATCAAGTTTGTTTGATGTATAAAGGTATGAATATCAGTGTATTTGTAAGTAAGACTATTCTAGATGGATAATACATTTCGGTCCATTTCTGGTGATATGTGGAACACCACATAACTCTTCACGGTTAGAATGTTATGGCCTTGTGAAGTTGGAAAACCCTCGTGTGTTATCTAGAAGCTCCTAGAAGGTCAAATAAGTCAATTTATTATAGAATATCCTAGAATAAATTTTACTGGTCAAAGTGGTTGTAACTAGGATTTAATCATGAGCTAATTTGTTGCAAAAATAAAATAATTAAAAACAAATTGGTTGCAACTAGAAGTAGTGAGTTTACTATTTGTTGATAAAGTGGTTATAAGTGTACAAGTGGTTAGAAGTGGATTAGCCCTAAAAGAAGGAAGTTGGGTAAAGTTAGTTAGAAGGTAACCCCTTAAGAAAGCTACATGGAGAGTATAAATAAGAGATCAAGGGTCTCCTATTTTCATCTAATGAGCACATTGAATATCTATTATTTGTGAAAATTTTATTGCAGGTACTCATTGATACATTTGAAGTTATGCGAGTTTGAGGTAGAAAAAAAGGGCTGACGACTAAAGTTTCAGAGTTGCAAAATTACTAAAAAAAACTTAGTTTTTTAGATGTACACAGGATGTAGTGGAGTAAGTCACGTACATATGTGGGCTGCAATGGGCATGTACATACACGAGATAAAGAATAAGAGGTCATGCAAAATTGGGAAAATCCATGAAAGATTGATTTGTTGAGGGTACTAGGTTCTCAGAGTCTTAAAGCAAGTTCCCAGGAAGGTCTACAATGATCAAGTACAATAGATCTATATACAGGTTCAAAAGGTATGTCATATTCTTATGTGTAGTTGGATATTGTTGTCTACATGAGGTATGGTTATGGGAGTTTTAGGATTTTCCCTAGAGAGGCTATTGGTTGTATGGAACTTATTCTATGAGTTAGATATATAGAAATACACCACTGGTATGTTTGGTATTCATCATTGTTACATCTTGTTGGGTTGAGTGTTGAGGAATATCTTGTATTTCTTGGTACATGGTTGAGGGTTTTTGGTTGTGATGTGTTGGTGAAGTTGTTGATGTGGTTTGAGTTTTCATATCAGTGAGGGTTTTATGTCTAGTCGATGTGAGGGTTATTACACTTGATCATTATTGTATACACATGTATGGAAAATGACTAGAGAGACATAAATGCACTTGGTTAAGGGATATGTATGATGATGTATGCATAGGGAACATATACATATTGGACACAATGACATGTTACAAGTTGATGTAACAAAGGCAACAAAGTGTCTGAGTTTTAGAAAGGTGAAAACCCTACCTTTATGAAGGTGTACGCAGGCTGCATTCCATGTACATACACAGGCTGGAGTATAAAAAGGTCATGTACATATGCGAACTCTAGCATATACAGGTCACATACCTGTTGGTATTTTTTGGTATAGGTTGATTACATGTTATATTTGTTACAGGTTGGTTACAGTTTATTGACATATATTGGTACATGTTTAGAATGGTATATCTCACATTGACAGTGTGGAAATGGTTTCATCAATTATTTGACACTTGCATTTTAGGGCAGTTGGATGGGGTAAGGAAAGGGGGTTGTAGCCTCCTTCTGGTTGGTGCCAAAGAATTAGGGATTTGGAGCTTCCTTCAGGTTGGAGCCTAATAACTAGGTGGTTTTAGCCACCTTCTGGTTGTAGTCGGAGAAACCATGGGGTTGTATCCTCCCTCTGGTTGGATCCAGAGAATTAGGGAGTTGGAGCTTCCTTTAGGTTGGAGCTTGAGAAAATACGGGGTTGGAGCCTCCTTCCAGTTGGATCTAGAGAATTGAAAGTTGGTGCTTCCTTGAATGTAATTATAGACATATAAGAAAAACATTATGTGGTTTTCTCCCACATTGGGTTTCCACGTAAATATTGGTGTGATGTGCATTGTGTGGATGTGTTTGTTATTGTTTATTAATAAGTGGTATAATTTCTCATTACTGATTCACCTGCACCCCCCCCTCTCAATAATCCAACAATTGGTATCAGAGTAGGTTCCTTCAGGAATCAGTTTAACCATTGGAAGGTAGAACATGGAGAGAAACAATATGTATAAAAATGGAATACCACAGTTTGATGGAAAGAACTATGCATTCTGGATCAAAAGGATGAAAGTACAAGCATAGGGATTTGATGTTTGCTGATCAATGGTAGATGGATACAAATCACCAACCATTCCTCCAATAGATAAAAATGGAAAGAAACTTGAAGAAAATAATTTGAAGGCCAAAAATGCCATCCTGAATGGTCTAGTTGATTCAATATATGTCAAAGTTATGCATTGCAACTCCACAAAGGAGATTTGGGACAAAATTTAGAATTTTTATGAAGGAGATGCAAAAATCAAGGCAACAAAGCTTCAAACTTATAGAGGTCAATTTGAACAGCTGAAGATGAAGGAAGATGAAAACATTGCAACTTATTTTCTATGAGTTGAATGTTAAGAACCAAATATCAAAATAGCACAAAAAACCTCAGAATAAGTACTCAATGCCTTGAAAAAGTGAGAATTTTAGATAATAAGCCTCTTTGAGGGGAAAACTCCTTATACACCACATAATTTTACAAATACAAGATGATTCCAAATGAAAAGGTATCCTTGGTGTATATAGGAGACTAGGAGGTACAATTACAACTAATGGACCCAAGCCAACATAAATAAAATAAAAATACTAATGTAATATGCCCCAATTAAGGGGTAATGTGCCACTATTTAGGGATTAACATGCCCCTCCCCTTCATACAAGTGTTTTCTGCAACGCTTCAGTAATTCTGGATGATTATGTATAAAAGACTCATCTTCCAAAGTGGAATCTTCAACAGGTAGTTTCCTCCACTTAATGAGATACTATGAAATGGATCTATTCCTCAGCTGGAAAATTCTAATGTCAATGATAGCTTCAGGCTCCAATATGATTTTTCCTTCCTCGTCAAGTTCTGGCAATATAGCTTGAACTGGGATCTTGTCACCTATAACCTTCTTTAAGCATGAAAAATGGAAAATTGGGAGTACTCGCGAAGATGCATGCAACTCCAATTTGTATGCCATAGTACCAATATTTTGCAACACCTTATAAGGGCCATAATACTTTGGTGATAATTTATTATCCTTATTATCTTGCTTGAGGGACATCTGTTTGTATGGTTGCAGTCTTAAAAATACCCAATCCCATACTTCAAAACTTCTTTCACTACGATGTTGATCTGCTTGTTGTTTCATGCGATTATGTGGCATGGTTAGGTTGTCCTTTAAGAGTTGGAGAACTTGTTGTTGATGCTCGATGTGATTTTCCATTGCTTGAACCTTAGATTTTTATTTTAGAGAAGAAGTGATGGAAGGTGGGTGATATCCATAGAGTGCCATAAATGGTGTCATTTTTGTTACAATATGAAAGGAAGTGTTATACCACCATTCTGCCAAGGGTAATCACTTGAACCATTGTGTTTGTTTATCAGAGACAAAGAAACTAAGGTAGACTTATAGACATTTGTTCACTATCTCAATTTTTCCATTAGATTGAGGATGATAAGATGAGCTATGAGCCAATTGAGTACCCAAACAAGAAAATAATTCTGTCCAAAAATGTCTAGTGAAGATGGGATCTTTGTCACTTACAATAATCTTTGGGCTTCCATGTAGTGTAACATCCCTGTTTCCCCCAGCTTGTAATTAATCATATAATAGGATTAACATGATAATACATGTGGACAGTGTAAATGTATTATTGTTTGATTTTCCAATAACTGACTGTGGGGGTGAAGCCTTGAAAGTACTAGCCATGATATCACTAGAGGAAACAATGTGAAAACTATAAGAGAGGGCACATTATATCAAATAACCCCAAATTTCTCTTGATGGGGGTAATAAATCTACTTCGGATCCCAAGTAGAGAAACCAGTTAATGAAGAAAGGACTAGTGGTTGAATTATCAACCACTCCCATGAATGGAAGCATGGTTTGACTGTAGAATGTAAGCTTGAAGTACCATTGGGTATGATAGACCAAGATGACCTGAGTTCCCTTATGACAAAAGAAACAAGATGGGTCGAGAACCATCCTGGGGAAAATATATAAGAAAATTGGTAAGGATAATGTGGGAGCTCTCCAACAGATGAGGAACATAAGGTCGCGAGCTTGATGCTGAGTGAGCATCTAATAAACCTCACCTAGGGCCATAAAATAGAAAGAAATATCTGAAAGTTTGCAGAGAACAAAACCCGAGGGGAAGCTGAAATAGAGAAAGAATCCTTGAGAACTGTGATAGTTCCCTAGTGATATCATGGCTTGGCATGGGGGTGGATAGATTTCTAAGAATGAATGCCTTTGAGCCTATGGTTGGGTGGAAGGATGAACACCCACAATCAGTTAGTTGGCTACCACATGTAATAGATAAGTAATCACATACCTTGTGTATTTAAGTGGTACTATGAATTAAAGTTTGATATCATATGAATGTTGTAGGGATGGATATGTTTGCTTGATGATTTATACTATGCCGTTTTTGTGTCTTCTTGGTTGTGTAACTAGGCAAGTAGGAAATTGTATGAATTAGACGTGTTTTTATACTCGTAAATGCTTGCGTCCTGTGGTGGATTTAGCCAGAGCCATGAACTGCGAGTTCATCGACCGTGGGCATAGTTTCATGTATGCATGTCGACCCTCCTAGTCATTCTGAGTCCCTTGGAGGATGGAGTTTGTTAATCTCATGAGAGGTAGTTTAGATATGCACAGGATCTCTGCGAGGCAAGCAGAGACTGAGAACCACTTAAGTTCTAGACTTGATGAAGGAGTGCAAGAGTTGTGGAGAAGACCCTTCTAAGAGTTAAGTTCATGAGAAAGAGCACAACTCTCTTAAATCCTTCATAACTAACAAAGCTCAGGAAGGATAGAGAGATCCAAGTATCAAAAGGGAATATCCTTTCGTTTGGAAGGCGAATGAACGAGACCTTTCGGGATCCAAGGATCCATCAGGACCCACCTTGACTGTCAGATATGTGAGTTCGGAGTTCGCACGACATGAGAATTGTGCGTTGGTGCGACTAAACCTATGAAACTTGAAGTCACGATGTGATATGGACCGTAGATCCAAGGATCTAACGGGACCCACCTTGACTGTTAGATCTGTGAGTGCAGAGTTCACGCGACAGGAGAATCATGCATTGCTACAATTAAAATTCTGAAACTCGAAGTTGCGATGTGATATGGACCGTTGGATCAAGGAAGGTCATGGACTGTCGATCCAACGTGAGCAGATTAATGAAAAGAGTACATGGGAATTCAAAATTCCCTAAGGAATAGGCTCATAAGAGACTAGCACTTTTTAGATGCGCATATGAGGTCCAAGAGGTGACCTTTCTTCAAATTCGTAAGATCAGGAGGGAAAACGAAAGTAGAGACCCATACATCAGGGCTCACATGAAGTAAATCGAAGGTCGATACCTTCAAAACATCTAAAATCTTCCAAGTCAGGGAAGAAAGCAAAATATCAGGAAGAGGAACAATAGTGACCGTTAGATAGAACATTATGAAAGATTTGGACTGTTGGGATCCATGTCCAGACAATTAGAAGAGCACGTAGGAGGAGATCAGATCTAGGCCGTTAGATCTGAGTGCGAGAACCAACAGTCATTGGATCCCAAGGAAAGTGCATGAGGCCTAACCCTTTGAAAGTGCATAAGAGAGTGGACTTGAGAAGTCCCGAAGTTTTGAAGTCAATCGTAACCGTCCATCATCAGGGTTGTTACGTGGCGTAAGATCCACAACTTCAAAGGGTTGTGGACAAGGAGGATGATGAAAAACCAAATAAAATCCTGGCCATTGATCACCAGGGGGATACATGTCAGGAGATCGTATATTTTAGGTAAATGCACTTCGGAAGGAAATAAGTGTGTAGAAGCTTGAAACTCCCGAAAGTCGAAGAGCTGAAGTAGATCCTATCCGTCGAATGATAGGAGAGACATGTTGATAGATAGAAGACTTTGGGGAAAACTACTTCGGAGGTTTCCAAGTGAGGAGTGAGACAAAATCCCGAAGCCCCGAAAGCCGAAGAGCCTAAGTGTCAAAGAGTCGAAGCGCATAAGAGCCGAAGCACCGAAGAGTCAAAACACCAAAGAGTCGAAGCACCGAAGAGCCGAAGAGACGAAGGTCTCTGGACCGTTAGATACAGAGAGACACGTGGCAATAGATTGCAAGCTTCAGGTAAATTACATTGGAGTTTCAGTTGAGAATTGAGATTCTGGAACCTCGAAGACCCGAAGTGAATCTGGACCTCCAGATCTAGAGGGACATGTGGCGATAGATCATGGACTCTGGAGAAATCTGTTCGAGAGTTTTCAGTTGATATTTGAGACTCCCAAAGTCTAGAGAACCAAAGAGCTGAAGTAAATCTCAATCGTACGATCATTCGAAGTAGATATCAATCGTCATATCGTCTGAAGTAAATCTCAAGTGTCGGATCGTCCGACATGAATTTGGACCGTTTGATCTAGAAGAGACGTGGCGTAGATCGATGGATTCCAGGTAAAGTCTCGAAGTAATTCATAGCCATCAGATCAAGAGGACATGTGGCATAGATATGTAGATTTTGGGTAAATACCTGAAGAAAGCCTCAACTATCTGATTCAAGTGGAAACGCGGCAGGAATCTGCTTACTTCGAGGGGAAGTGAAGTTTGAGATTTGAGATCTCAGAAGTCCAGAGACCCGAAGGAAATCTCGACCGTTGATCGAGAAAAGGGGCCGCAAGACCGTTGATCTAGTTGAAAGTTCAAACTGTGAAGCAGAGGCAGAGAAGCTAATTTAGAAGGAAAAGTGTCCGCAAATCGTCGACTCGAATATCGACTTATGGAAGAAAGAAAAGTTTGAGACTTGAGAATTTCGAAGTCCAGAATTCTAAAACAAATTGCAGCCGTTGATTTGCAAGAGGTCAGATTTGATCCGTAGTTTTTAAAGGGATAGATATGAGCCGTTAGTTCAGAGGCGCATTCAAAATCGTGAGATTGACGGTCCCATAGCATTACGGGGATTGGATATGTGTGAACTTTAAAAAGTTGAGGGCGGGCCGCAATCCAAACCATGGTTTTGAAGAAAGAACATGTGGAGGCTCAAGGAGAATTGTGGGCCGAAAGGTAGTTGGTTTCAAACCGCCTTTGGCCACGCCCGAAATTGTGTGTTTGTGTGAGGTTATCACCCAAGGTCGCCTAAAGGAGGGGCTTATCAGAAAAGGGGGTAGCGCCGAAACTTAGAGATTTACCAAGCACGAAGGGAAGGGCATGGGTACCATTATACCTGCACTCGAAAGTCGAAAGGGTCTGCGTTTAATTACAGAGTGATACCATCAGGGTCTGAGAGATTCGTTGGCTTTAGAATCAAAGATCCTTGATTGGGAGGTCAGACTGGTTCCCCAACTTTCCAAATTAGAAACCATGGATGGAGAATATGTCCTTTAAGAAAAGCAAATTTTTTTATGCCCCATCGTGGGTGTGTTACAAATTGGTATCAGAGCATGGTTACAACACTTGGCCTTCTTGGGATCATGAATGAGTCGTGTAAGGAGGTATTTTTATCTGAATTTACTCCTTGAGGAAAAGGACTACAGATTGAACCTGTGATTTTGGGAATTCTTGTTGAATTTCAGCAGAAGAATTTCTTTAGCCCTTTGTCAAAGTGATAACTACTCTTACCAGAGTAGGGATATGCTAATTAAAATTTATAATAAGACCTGAATGGGGATAACTGAAGGTGGCAGGTGTTGGGGCTCAGAAATGTCCTATTCTCATTCACCTTTCCCTTCATCATTCTTCACATTTCATCCGCCCCATTAACCTTTCACGATATCATTTCCATAAATATACTTGGGTTTCACCTTATTGTTCTCCACTTTATTCATTTTAGTATTTAAAAGGAATTTGTGATTAAATGTTAGAAAATCAACATGTTTTCATATATATCTCAA
>SNQJ01S0144316.1:25877-39507 GCA_010110895.2 Picea sitchensis
TTAAAGGGATTATATTTTGTAATAATGGAAAATAGGTTGAGAGAATAGTGGATCTGTAATAATGAGATGGTTATCTTATCTTCAAGGCTCTCATGTATAAAAGAGAGTGCTCTCTCTTCATGAGGATTCAATGAGATTATTCAAGTAGAAGAGGAATTAGATTATTCAATTAAGATGTTATTAGAATTAGAGTAGTCATTAATTGTAGTCATTAGGATTTGAAAGAGAAAGGGTTTCTTAGCTTTGATTCATGGTTTTGGTTTTCATGCTTTCATTATTCTTTTATGAAGATTGATTTGATTATTGAATGTAAGATTGCTTCATTGGTGAAAGCTCTCATGTGTTGTTGTGCCATTTAACTCTTCACTTGTTGTATCTGCTTTTCCTTCATGTAGTTCTCCATTTCTAGATTAATTTCCCTTACGCAATTTCCCATTCTTAGAGTAATTTCATTTATGCAACTAGATTATTAATTCAATTCCAATCGTGTGTTAGATTAATGATTCTATTTCAGTCATGTGTTAGATTAATGATTCAATTTCAGTTGTAGATTAAACATTAGATTATATTAGTCTCGCTTCAATCTTGCATATACTTTACGTGTGCTTCGTCAGTTTACGAACCCTGGGTTGACAAATCAGATAAGTTGGGCAAATACTACAATGCAATTAATACAACATTAGTTCGGCCCAATATAATGAATGTCATTCCCTTGTCACGATTGCTGTTCATTTGAATGGGATGATTGCTGTTTCTTTGAATAGAACAACTATTGTTCCCTTTACGATTGCTGTTCCTTTGCAGGTGTTGCATCTCTGGAGGCTGGGTATTGAAAACAGAAGGTAAGAACCTATGTAGGGGACAAGTAAAATGCTTGTGCCAGCGCCTAACTTTGGTTGATGCATAGAGTTTGTTTTTAGGACATCTTTAGAGCCCAACAATAGGGTTATGTCAAGAGCAGTTAAAGGTTGAAGACGGATGACCTGGTGTTCGTAACACTGATTCTAAGCATGGGTAGTTGGAACTTCAGGCACTGATGATGGTAGATTATATAATGGTTAATACCTTTGTGGGCTTAAAGGAATCTGATAGGATCAGGTAGGATCCCTAGCAGTTATAATTACTTCTCTATATTAAAATCAAAGTATATAACTCCTCATGACCAGAGAAAAGTGATATGGGTAAAACCCTATGGATGTTGAGGAAAGAAGGTTTTCTTGCTAGACATTGTCGCATAAAGATGAAAGTGACCCTGGTTGGTTATTGCTTTCAGTACAAGCAACATCAATATGAGATTATGACTATGAGATTAGTCGTGTAAGTGACTGAAATCTCAAACTAAAGGACACTAATAATGAAATTAAACTATCAAGTGAATGCATGAGGTAAAAATTTCCAAGAGATGCACCTACTTATGCACGAATGTGTATACATGATCATAAGGATGATTGGAAGATCCTTGGGAAAAGGATATAGAAGCCTGATATGTCCATGTGTGTGAATGACATGGAAAAAGTGCAAGCAATAAGATAGCATGATGAATACTTATCTGTGTTTAATTATGCTTGAGTACATGGGTTTAATGCATTATGGAGCTTCCTAATATGAATCATGATAGTAATACTAGTTAGGTATGAATGATATTAAACGTGCAAGTGATGCACATGTATGATGTAAGTTAACAAAACCAGAATATGTATGGATACATAATTTGGGTACATGACAAAGATGCATGTTTATATTCCTTATGGGATATTTGGTGAACTGCTGAAGTTAACTCATGGCTGAGGCCATCACAAATAGTGATGGATATGCAATAAGGAAGTTGCATGCTGAATGAGTTCTGAGGAACTGTGTGAAGACTCTGTCAGGAAAACAAAGTTACAACCTTAATGACTACTGAGAATTAAGCAGTGAGCCACAAGATTATATATATATATATATATATATATATATATATAATGGTAACATGCAAGATGCACTTGTTCATGATTCATTATGGGAAAAAGATTTTACTATTAAAACATGTTGATGTATCCTAAGAATTAAGATGAGCCTAAGCCAGGGCTGCTCAGGAAAAGAGAAGAAAGATCACAATAAGAAGTAGATTGCATAAGTAAAGGGGGAGAAAAGGAGGAACACTTTCCTCACCCTAAGAACCCTAAATTGTTTAACAGAGCCATAGGATTAAAAGAGCAATTGTGGAAACCAGTATAGTTGGTAAAAGGCAAGTAAACCCCCTAAGTATGATTAAATGAATAAATGAGTATGTTTAATTAAATAAGCTTGGTTGAAGCCATGATTAAGAAAAGACAGTGAGGCCTTAGAGATAACTTGACTGGGCTAAAAAGTCCCAGGCGATGTAGAAAGAGTTCGAAGAAGGGGAGAGTCCTCAATTCTTTCCTTGTTGAGTATTATGTTTTCTCTTGGATGAGAAAGTTGGTACACTAATGAAAGTAAAAAGGTTTTGACACCATAGTGATACAGATTGTATTGTTGAAGATACAATCAAAATCTATTTGTGTTTCACTTGTGGAAACATTTGAGGATAATGTGATGAAGTGCATAAATATATGCTAGGACATTTTGAAGATGTTTTATGAATTCAAATGTTATTGTTGCATCCCTTTCGTCACCTAAATGAGAAAAATAAGGACGCTTACAAGTCCAGTTGGGTTAACTGGACAAGACAACAGTGAATGCAAGAGTTAGAAACATCAAGCATAAGAAATAAACAAAGAACTAAGCTAATAAAAATAAAAGAAACTAAACTAGAGTGTATAAGGGAAATAGAACAAAAAATAAACAACATGCATGCCACCAATGGATAAGTTATATTAGTGGGAAAACACCAAATATAAAGGGAGACTTATGGGTCCCCTCTTCCTCCAAGGGAGGGCTCTTGAACCCCTAATGATTGAGCTCTTCTTACAAGTAGAAAGTTAGAAGGAAATGTTGAAGAAATACAAAGCTCATTCACTCAAGAGGTGATGTGAATGGCTAAATGAAATGGTGCTTGTATGCTCTAGTGAGGAAAGAGGTTCCTCTAAGAGAATATAGGAAACATAAAAATAAAAATGAATTCTTGAAAATATAGTGCACCCATGTCCTCTTTTTATAGAAAAACTTTGAGGCATTATTCAACCAGTCCTTATTGTGAACAAGGGGCTCTTTAGGGCACTCTTAGGTCCTTGACCAACCCCCCACTTAGATTCAGCTCAGATTTGGGTGTCAAATCGACTTGGGAGATGAACCAGAAGTGGGTGGAAGGCCGACCAAAATCATAAATGCTCTGTTCTGAGGTATGCACGGCTTTTTGTATCCACAGTTGCGCATCGGGCGCATGTGCTATTTTTCGAAGTTTTTCGACTGTCGCATGTGCGCATGCTTCCTTTGTATCCTTATCGCATGCTGATTTAATAACCAGTTGTATAGTTTTGTGCCCTTTGTACATGTATTTTTGAAGCTGTGGGTGAACTAATAGGTTTTTGGAGATGATGGATTCCTGTAACCATTTGCGGACGAAATTTCAGTGATAACAGATTCCCCCTGATGTGTGAGGTTAGGAGAATACATATAGCCAAAATACATTAATGTTTCTTCTACTGAGAGTACTTTTGTAAGAAAGAGTGTTGAGGGGAATTGCAAGAGCGACCCATTGGAGGGAGAGGGGAACCTGTAGGGCTCAAACCTTTCACTAGGTGGGGAAAAATAAAACTGTGTACAAATGAGGTGGGCATGCCCCATGCTTGTGTCATGTAACTCAAAATGTGTTAGATAGTAACTGAAGCTGTATGTTGATGTAGATAACTGCAGTGCCCTCTGGGGCAGTTTGATAATGGCAGAGGACAATTATGATGATGAACAAACTTTGAAAAGAGGTGATGACACCTATAAGAAGTGTCGATGATACATATACATTGATAGCCTATCAAATTTTAGAGGTCTTCAGCGAAGATAAAACAACTGCAAATAGTTGAGTTGTGATGACCAAGTACCTACACATATTAAAATTGAATACCCGACGTGAACGATATCTGGAGATAAAGAATGTATAACAGTTATTTGATAATTTTGAACATGAGAAAGCATACCTGGGCGTGCTGTGAGAAAAATTCTCCCTAGGGGCCAAGGATGGATGGCGGCCCGGGGAGTGTGACTGTGTAGGCAGAAGGATTCTAATCCCATGGATGAAGACGTATCAGAAAATGGACGCTCAGAGCTCCTCGAAATGATCCTGGAAGTTTGGAAAAGGGACTATATATAGCTGTAGGGCCCATAATGCCACTTCATTTGTACCTGTTGTTGTAGTGATTGGACGAGAGGTTTCAGAGGAGAATTGGAGATTCTGGGAGATACAGCTAGCCGATTTAGGATCAACAAGTGTTAGGTTAGTGGTCATATCCTTTTGTATAGTAATTAGGATTTCTTTTTTGGGCAGGGCTTGTATGGATGACCGTACAGGGGGGTTGTGTGAGGGTGGGACCCCTAGTGCGTGGGCGATTGAATGATTTTTACACATGAGTGCACGGTTTTAATTGGGACAGCCACATACGGGGGCACCCAAATGGGGAAAATAGGTGCACACTGGATGCACGCATGTTCAAATCACAACAACGCACACATGCACGACTGTGTTCCAAACAATTGCACATGTGTGCACAACTGTGTAGAAAACATATGTGCTAGGATGCATGTCTGTGTGTGTGACAGGGGTGCATGCATGCGCTCCTATATTTTTGACAGTCCCGCATGAGTGTGCAACTGTGGGATAAACAAGCGTGCATATATGTGCGTCTGTGGGGAAAAAATCTGCGCCCTTGAGGCAAAGCTGAAGGGTGAAAAAAATTATCCTTTTGGAGATTTTGGTGTTTTTATGGGTTGTGATGGCTGATCAAATGTTGTATTTGTGGATGCAGGTGATCAGTTGATGATGGCAGTCCAATGGAAGGAGAGGGGCTGGGCGCGCCTGAGAGAGGTGGTGAGAGATGAGTAGCAGACTGTATGGGGCCCTTTGGTAGCCTATGGGCTGCTGAAGTTTTTTGAGTGTTCACTAGTGTAGGCATAGGAGTACCTGCCGCAGTTCCTGATTTCGATGTGGAATCCAGATCTGTAGTGTTTCATTGTACGAGGTGAGAATATCTCATTCCTTGCGATGGAGGATGTGTATTTTTTGACTGGGCTCCCTTTTCGGGGAACCCTGTTATCGGTGGAGCCCGTGTTACCTGGGGATGGATAGTTGGTTGTCTTAGCCTAGACCTATTGTAGTGGAGAGGATTTTATGTCAGACTCCATGGTGAGGATAGGGGCGATGGATGCCCTTGTGCATAGGTGCATTGCATCGATGATTGTGAGGGTTTATGGGTCTCTTGCGAGTTAGCGGATAAGTGGCGGTCAGCCGAGGATCATGCAGAGGGAATTGAGCGATGAGCACTTTTCCTAGGGGTTGATGCTAAATGCCAAGATGGTGGGGCAGCTCAATAGGTGTCAAGTTGCAGACTCAGGGGAGTTTTCCTTTGGTTCCATCTTGGTAGTGTGGTTTTTGGAGAGGGTGCCGATGTTGCACCCGAGAGTTTTATTGGATGCACCTGGTGTGTAAGAGACATGACTGAGGCGGTGGGCGATGGTTTTGGTTCGTCATGGGGGTGGGGAGGGTGGTCATTATTTTACGGCCGAGCTTGCATGAGTGTGGCGTCAGATTCCATAGATCAAGGGTGATTTTAAGGATGGAAATTTATTTTAAAATGTAGAAACCTTGGTGAATCTTACTAATCCTTCATATGCCAACTATAAATGTTTGGCGACATTTTTGTAAAAATATTCAAATTTTAAGGATTTTATATAGTTTGTATATTTTTTTGGCGATTTTTAAGTTAAAATAATTTTATCCTATAGAATTTGAGTGAATCATTTTTAGAATAGAGAATCAGTTTTTAGGAAAAACCATGGAAAATTAGCCCATGAGTGAAATTTAGCCCCTAAAATCATCCCTGCCACAGATCATACTCCAGTTCCCATATAGTGGGGTGGATTTCTGGGATGACCCAAATATTGTGCTACCCCCTTGAGAGGTGTTCAACCGTAGAGGTATGGTGATACATTTGATGTTTTGATGTTTTTATATAGTATAGCATATTATTTATGTATGGATGGATGTTGATGCTATCACTTGTTTGCTATGTGTGCAGATGTGGGACCTCACGGGCAGGAGGTTGAGATGGTCAGAGCATCGGTTCGTCAGGGGCCTATGAGATAACCATGGGAGGATCCATGAGTAGGGGAGAGACGACGACAGGATGAGGGTGGTGTGAGGCTGGTCAATGATGAGAGAGCAGGGAGGAGACGTTGTTTTGATGATTCGGGTGCAGGTCCGTCACATGTTCCTTCGGAGGGGGCTGGGGAAGATTTCAAGGAATTTTGTCGCCAATTAGAGGCGGTACTATAGGGATTGCCCAAGGGTATGTGGGAACATATCTAGGACGAGGGAGTGCTGGAGCAGTGTGTGGGCCTTCCGACGGAGTCGCAGACCCTGATCCACAGAGAAGATGTAGCGAGGGCGGCTATGACTAGGCAACTGCCCCTAGGACCTAAGGGACCCCTAGCTGGTGGGACACCTCCTCCAGAGAGAGGACCAGGTTGTGGAGCCCTAGAGGCACCATGAGTGCCTCTAGTATGTGTACTGTTGTATTTATATAGGCTTGCGAGCTCATTTTGTATATGGTGTTGTGACACTGATTTTGTACTTATAGGGGTGAGGTGGTTCACCTACCTACGAATATTGTACATGTTGTACTATTTTTTGAAACATTGATGGAACATTTGATATATATATATATATATATATATACATTTTGGGATCCGTGTGATGTTCACATGTGTTGATGTTTGTGTTTATGATGTCTAATTTATATGCTGTGACAAAATTTTGATAGGTTATGTATGTGTAATGGTAACTTGATGTGATAAATGAAAATCTAACACTAGGTTAGCCATGTTATCTTCTATTTGATTGCATTGTCTTGGGATATGTGTAAATGTGATTGAATCAAAATGTCGAGATAAAAGTATAACTTGCAGGTATTTGTAGAAGAGGCAAGGATCACAAATACGGTACAAATTGTTGAGCTGGAGGACAATGAGTTGGGAATCGAGTAAGATGCTAAGGTGACTGGCCTTGGCAAGGAGGCCAATGAAGACTGTGCATTCAACTTGGTTGTTGGTTGTGGAGCCCATGCATATGCCGCTGGAGTGGAGCAGTTCATGTGAGGGAGTATAGAGGGGCCAAGCGGCCAAACCGAGATTCTGTGTCCAATGGCTAGCTCCATTGGCGTAACCGATGTGGTAGGACGATGGAGGAGGAATTTGTCAATAACAAAAATGATAGATTAGATGCAAGGCATGGAGGAAAAGAAGATTAAAAACTCTACAAAAAGTGTGCAAAAAGAAAAATCCTAGTTTAGAATGGCTATGCTCAAGCATAAAATTTCTTTAAGTACAACCCATTGACAGGTTCTTTGAGAGGGTGGCCTTCGGGAGAGGCCAGGATGTATGCAAATTTAGTGAGGCAATGTTGGATGATTTAAGGTCCATGCCATAATGACTCAAATTTTCCATGATTGAGGGTATCGTGCATGATATCATAAGCAAGGATGAGGTTGCCTTCGTTGAATGATCGAAGGTTGACATGGTGATCGAAGGTGGCCTTCTACCATTTTTTGGCTACTTCATTGTTCTGTAATGAAGACTGACAGTCTTCATCCAACGACTCTAAGTTCAACAAATTCTGCTCCATTGGAGCAGTGTCGGGTAATAGCTCAATAGAGATGCGTAAGGTGGGGATTTCACACTCGATGGGGAGAGTGGCCTCGACCCCATGGACAAGATGAAATGGTGTGAAACCAGTGGCATTTTTAACTTCCATGTGATAAGCCCATAGTGCGGAAAACAACATATGGTGCCAATTGGTCTTATGTTTGTTAATCGTATGGTACAACATGGTTTTGAGGACCTTTTTGACCACCTCTACCTGTCGATTGGAATGAGGGTAGTATAGAGAGGAGAACTCATGGGAGAAGCCTAAATTAGAGAAGAGTTCGACGAAAATCTCATTCTCGAAGTGTTTCCCATGATCAGAGACTAACTGTAGTGGGACTTCGAAGCGAGAGATGACGTGGTTAAATAAAAAATGCACTGCAGTGTCAACGGTATTGTTGAAGGTAGGCATTGATTCATCCCACTTGGTGAAGTAATAAAATGAAATGACGATGTATTTGTGTCCATTTATATATGGAGGGTTGCAAGTCATGAAGTCTATGCCCCATTTGTAAAAGGGGCCGACAATAATGACTGGATGGAGAAGAGCGGGTGGTTCTCTTTCTTTGTTGGCATATAGTTGACATTTGTCACAACGCTTCACAACATGGATGCAATCGTGAAACAATGTGGGCCAAAAGTAGCCTGCTCGAATGATTTTCTGGGTAGTGGACATCCCTAAGAGGTTGCCACTGCAGGCGCCACTGTGGCAGTCATTCAAGACTCTATCGGCATCGTCGATAGTCAAACATCGACGAAGTATGGTGTCAACCCCTCGTCAATATAAGATATCACCGATAAGAAGGTAGCAGGGGGCTTGGTGTTGAATACGTCGACGATCATCTTGGGAAAGGTTATTTCCAAACCACTGTGTTCAGAGGTAGATGAGGAGATCACCGTACCAGGGGTCATCCGAGGGGCTGTAAAAGAGATGTTGATCGAGGAAGTCTGTATTGACGAGAGAACTGGTAGTATTAGAAGGAAATGCCATAATGAGTTTGGCAAGGATGAGGGATTTCTTGCTCTTGGGTGTTGAAAATTCGAGGTCATACTCCTGAAGGATGACGATCTATCAGGAAAATTTGCCATTAATTTTTCGGCGAATGAGAATGTATTGCATGGGGTTGGAATCTACTACGACCTTGGTAGTTCGAGGCATGATGTAATGGCGCAGTTTCTGGACTGGGAGGACAACTACAAGGGCGAGTTTCTCTTCGTGATTGTGTTTCAAGGGTGGTACTGAAATGTTTTCACTAATGTAGTAAATTACATGCTCATGGTCATCATCCCCTAATTGGACGAGAACTCCTGCTACGAAGATGGCTGAGGCCGATAAGTAGAGGATATAGTCGCGGTCATAGTTGGGTGGGATAATCAATGGGGAATTGGATAGTGCCACTTTAAGATCATCCAAATAGGTTTGGGCATGTTCATCCCATTGGAATGGGATATCGTGCCATAAGAGGTGAAGGAATCTGTGTGCATGAGTGGCATAATTGGGGACAAAGCAGTATAAAAAGTTAGATTTTCCTTGTAATCTTTGCAGCTGGCATAAATTCCGAGGGGTGGGAATTTCTGTGATGGCTTGGACCTTGAGGGGGTCCACTGTGATGCCATGTTGGGAGACGATGAACCCAAGGAGGCGTCCAACGATGATGCAAAATACGGACTTGAGAGGGTTCAAGCAGATATTGTACTGACGAAACCTGTGAAAGACAATGCGTAAGTTATCGAGATGTTGAGTGTGTTTCTTGGATTGAGCGGTGAGATCATCCAAGTAGGCGAGGATGATTTGAGCCAGATCATGAAAAATGTATGTCATGGCGCATTGGAAAGTGGCACTAGCGTTCTTGAGTCCAAAAGGCATGACACGAGATGCAAAAGTACCCCAAGGGGTAGTGAATGCAGTTTTGTATTGATCGACTGGGTGAATATGAATTTGGTTGTAACCAGAGAAACAGTACATGAAGGACAAAGCCTCGTGGCCGACACAATCATCGATAGTTTGGTCGATAAAGGGCATTGGAAAATTGTCTTTGGGACAGGCATGATTGAGATCACAAAGTTCCGTACAAATGCGGATAGTGCCCTATTTTTTGTTAACAGGGATGGGGTTGGAGACCCATGACGTATATGCGATGGAGTATATGAACCCTGCAACGCGTAATTTTTCAATCTTGGCTTTGATGGCTACCTCTTTGGATGGGTGTAATAGACATTGCTTTTGTCGTATAGGGGTAATATCAGGCCATGTGTCTATACGATGTTCGACAATAGAGGGATCAAGGCTGGGCATTTCTATGTATGACCAGGTGAAAATTTCCCGGTATTCCTGGAAGAGAGATTTGTAAGATATGACTTCTTCAGGAGAGCATGCGGCACCGATGGTGATTTCCTCTATGATTCCAAGTTTGATGGAAATATCAATTTTGACTGTGGGGGAAATGTTGGCCATGTTATCTTCTTCAAAAGTGTCGGGGGAACGGATAGGATTATTGAACCAATCTATATGCCCTGAGGGGAGAAAATATTTGGTTTTGATTGCGTATATGGGGTTTTGTTTGGGAAGCGTAAAGGCTTCCTGTGAAAGAAAGAGTGCTCTATGATGGAGTGGATCCCATGTGCAATCAGGGGTAGTTAATTCCTCGAGGATGTCTTTGTCACAGTGGAACTGTCATGAATATAGGGGATCCGGGGGAGTAACATTGGCGACTGTCACCCTGTGGTTATCTTTTGGTGAAGAGGTAGGGGGAATGATGCAAGGGGGTTGCGAGGGTTTGCTCGACATAAACCAAATATCGAGATACTGTGGGTTGAAAATGGTAGTCGGGCGTAAAATTTCCGTGGGGAAATGAATTGGATAATTGGGGGCAAATCCTCCTCGAGACTATCTATGAACCATGGAGGAATGGGAAGTGCCTCAGGCTCAGGAGAAAAGATATAAACCATATTAGGTGATCGAGTAGGGGTATTCACTGGTTCTGCTGGCAGTGGGGGGCGTGTAGGATTTTGAATAAGGGCCATTTGGCGACGCCTGTATTCAATGATCATAGGACATTGATATGTGAAATGATCAAGTGATTCACATAAAGAGAAAGGACATTTCATATGTTCATTGATTGAGGTGGCGACATAGTGGATGTCAGTGATATGATGTTAAGATGATACAGATGGAAGGGGTTCTTGCTGAAATCTCTGGCGGACTGCCGTTAGTGTTTCCTGAAATTGAGGTAATGCTGGGCAATGGTGGGTGTAATGGCCATACTCTGAACATATGGCACATGCGAATCTGGTTCGCAACCCTTTGCTACCTGTATTAGGGGATGCAGTGGTAGTACTGTAGGAAGTGACGAGTGGTGTTGTTGCCCGCGGGAGTTGAATTGAATTGCATAGATCAGGAAGAGATGAGAATTTATTGGTGGGGTGTCCATCTTTCTCGCATAGTGTACAAGGAGGCTGAACTTGTGGGGGAAGTGGAGAAGTGGGATATTTATTCTTCCTTCTGCCCCCAGCTGCAGTAGTGGCACTAGTGAGTGGGGGTGAGGGTGATGTGGTTGGAGTAAGTATTGTAATTTTCATCGGGATTCCTTCAGTTTGGGGAGGGATGGATGGTTGAGGGACCATCGTGGGTGGATGGAGATACCATACTGAAATTGCCAGCACCATATTGGGAAGGGTAAGCGTTGCGGCTACTTAGAAATATTGTATGCCTGGTGGGGGGTAAGAGAAGGGTATTTGAGTTATGGCTTGGGGGACTGTCTCCCAAACTGGGATGTGGCCTTGGGGGAGGGTGAAATAAAGAACAGGAGGAGATGAAGAGTCCTCAAGGGATGTCCGAGGAAGGAGCTCTGCAACAAATGGGACGTCAGATAGTAAGGAAGCTTATGTGGGAGGAAGGGTATCTCCAGTTTCTGTTCCTTTGGATGAGATGACACATACTTGTGCTGAGGGATGTATGAGTGGTGGTGCTCCATGGTATGTCCCTAGTAAGGATGGGTCTTTGAAAATTCTGGGACCCATCTCGATGAGTGGGTAGGCATCGTGATTATTGTGGACAAAGGGTAGGATATTATTGATATTGGAGGAAGGGTTGGGATCGTAATGTGACACTTGGTCGATAGTGACGATCTTCTCGTTGTGGGGGAACATCATTGTGCGAAACACAGAAGAGGCCACAACCTTCATTGCATACATGTAGCTACATCCAAACAAGATATTGTAATCGAGCGAAGCATCGATAAATTCAATGTCGATGAGGATAGTCTTGCCCCCTAGTTCCACAGGGACATTTTGAAAGAGCCCTTCAGGAGAGGATGGGCATCCATCATAAGCTATGAGAGTGATGGTGGATGGTATAAGATCGGGGGAGCCAAGTTTCTGCCATACATTTTTGGACATGATGCATGTGGATGCACCTTCATCAATGATGTAGTGGTGAACTGTGATGTTCCGGATTTTAATCAGTATTTGGAAAGCGACCAAAGTGGGGAGACGGGGTTCCCCACTATCAAGATCAAATGTGATGAGTCAAGTATCAGCAGGGTGGACTTCCCCCAGGGCGGAGAGTAATGACTTCCGTTGAGTAGGATAGGTTTGAAGGACTTCCAAAACTGACATGGCAGCAGGAGACTGTGCCAATTCATCGACCAGACTATAATTGTGTGCTACCCTAGCCCGAGGGTTGTTGACATTCCAACGCAATTGTATGGGAGGAATCATCAAAGGTGGTCCATTTGTGACTGGGACTGCTTCTGAGGTAGTGGGAATGGAGTCAGGGGGTGCACTATATTGATGACCACGTGTTTGTAGAAGAACTTCTTCCTCGCTAGTGAGGAGGATGGTGTGATCAACAGGAGTTCTGAGGTTTGGATACTATCCCATTTGTGGTGGGGTAGGATCTCATTCCTGTTGGGTGTTCATCACCCCTTGGTGTGGAATGGGGTTTTGCAACATGACTGGGGGTGGTTGTTGCACATATTGTTGAGGGGCCTATGGCGGGGTAGGCGGTGTTGTGGGACATGGTCCATTTATGGATTCTTTCATCCTTTTAAAGTCGACGATTTGAGGGAAATGGTGAGTATAATGGCAATAATCACTGCAAAAGTCACATTGGAAGTTTGTCTGAAGATTGTTTTTATTTTTCCCTTGATGTTTGTTGTTATTACTTCCTTGTGTGTTCTGGTTCCCCTGATTCTGGTTTCCCCCGACAGGTTGGTTCTGTTGGGGGTGGTTTTGGTTCCCTCCTGGTCCTAGATTATTATTGTTTCAGTTTTTTCCTTTCTTTTTGGCATTATTCGACTGATGGGTTGGATTTTCCGTATTCAGTTGTTCAAAATTTTGATATTGTTGAATGGGAGAGGGATGAAAAAAGTTAACCCCAACGTGTGGGTGTCCTTGTGGTGGAGTCATGGGCTGTGGAGGGCCAGGAAATGGAAAGTATGGATTATTTGGTGGCAATGGTCCATAGGGTATATAAGAAGGTGTAGTGCTTTCACTAGTGCTTAGGGTGTAAGATGAGGTAGAGGGGGTATCGGAACTTGGTTGGACAGCTGGGCGTATTGTGGGTTGTTAAGAACCAAACATCAATATAGCATAGAAAAACCTCAAGAAAAGTACTCAACGCCTTGAAAAAGAGATAATTTCAGATAATAAGCCTCTTCGAGGGGGCAACCTCATTTTACCCCAATTAAATGTTCAAGTACCAGATGATTCAAAATGAAAATGTCTCCTTGGTATATATAGGAGACTAGGAGGTATAATTACAAATAATGGCCTAAAGCCGACATAATTAAAATAACATTACTAATCTAAATTACAA
>SNQJ01S0144316.1:39517-60971 GCA_010110895.2 Picea sitchensis
AGGAGACTAGGAGGTATAATTACAAATAATGGGCTAAAGCCGACATAATTAAAATAACATTACTAATCTAAATTACAACTAATGGCCTAAAGCCGACATAAATAAAATAGCATTACTAATCTAATATGCCCCAATTAAGGGGTGAAGAGCCAATATTAGGGCTTAACATGGGTGCCGACGGTGGTCCACTTATGGGTGGACGAAGGGAAACAAGGTATGGTTGTTGATAAGGGGGAGGAGGATAATAAGGAGGTCCTCCATATATTGGTGGATATTGAGGTGTTCCATACATAGGTGGTTGTTAGAGGTGTGGATTGTGGTGCGTAGTAGTACCAATCAATCCATATGCTGAGTGAGACATCCTAGGTTTGTCCTCGTCGAATAGCATGGGTCTCGGGGTGTCAGGTAGTACCATATATAAATATCCTGAATGTGAATAAATGAGTTCAAACTGTTGATCCTTGCTGAAGGATTTTTCTTCAGACTGGGGGAAGGTGGTTGCCACATCCTTGGCAATGAGGGAAAAAAGTGATTTGAGAAACCAATTGAGGCATTATTGTTTAGTGGCTTCATCTTTGAATAGACTATGTCACCGACGCCATTCGTGAATGTGGTCAGTGATGTGGGTAAAAAAGGTTTGTTTAAACTTTGAGAGCAGTTTGAGACCATTGTCATGACGGATTGGTAGTTGAAAGAAGTTCAAACATTCTTTGGCCAAATATTCAAAGGTCACATGGGACCCATATTTTTCTTCTACATACCACTTGGTTGATGGGCCAATGAGTGTGCATTGAAATAACCTCAATCGGACGGAGTCATCCATGATGTTGTTTGAAGAGAACCATAAGTGGAAGGTCATGATATGGTTGGCCGGGTCGTCTCTCGGTTTTCCTTCAAACTTGGGGATGTATGAAGGGATTTTGGTAGGAATCGCAGGCCATGTGGGGTCATGGATTATAGGATCATTGGTGAGTTTAGTTATATCCGGTATGTTGAGGGAAGCCAAGTATGGAATCTAGGGTGGTGGTGGAGGATTATCTCCAACCATGGTGTGAGTTTTTTGGGTACCTGACCCTTGAGGGGGTTTAGGTGGGTTTGTACTTCCTCCTAGGGAAGAAGTGTGCCCCTTGCTTCCTTGTAAAGGAAAGTGAGTGGACAGTTTCCCTTGGGAAGTGGACCCAAGTAAAGTGGAACCAAGCAAAGAGGATCCCAAGACGGTAGCACTCACAGGGGTGTGAAAAGGTGGAGCCGATGATTTGGCAAGACTAGGAACTCCCCTTAGAATACGAGGGAGATTGAGAAAGCATCTGGAAGGACAGGGATTCTTTGGGTCCCCTATGATGTCCGAGTAGAAAAGTGGATGCGTGCAAATGGTGATGAGAGCAATAAATGAATGAGATTATTTGTTATGATTTTTGGACCTTCACAATATATTTCACAATCGCATGTAATCACAAGAGCATCATACATAAATCAATTGATAAAGAAGCATACATGTAGGTAGGTAGATTTTTTCCACATGGGAGAAAAAAGAAAACAAATGCTCATGTCCTAAAAGACTTAACATCCTTCCTCTCAAAATAACATTGGACCTTCCAATAGCACTCAACAATGTGGTTTGAAGCCACCGAAAGAGAAACTAGTGAAGGATGAAACAATTAGTTATAATGAGGGTTAGAGGGGGCATATCCTGAAAGAGATGGCGATATTTCCCAATATCCATAGAAAATTTGATCAAGGTGCAATTGTAGCCCACAATTGCCACCTGGGTAGATGTCATAAAATTTGGTCACTAGGTACCTTGGTCAAAGTGCGACATTTAGATTTTTAGCCTAAGAAATGGGTCACGGGATGGATCCCATCCAAGAGGAGAGTGCCTCAAGAGGGGACTCATAGAACAACCAGACCTCAGCCTTCGACCCTTCACGGGTATCTCCTCACCTTATGGTGTCAGGAACACTTGACTCGGAGGATTTTAAAGTTCCGTATTTGACAACTTCTACTATTTGAAGATGTGAGAACTAGATAACTAGGAGTTGTTTGGATGCCTATCCCCGAGATCCTACCTAGACTAAAACAATTCTTTTGGCACCTCCTGTGGAGGAAAACTTAGTGAGTTTTTAGAATTTTTTTAGATTTGGTTGTTTGAGAGATTGGGGGTGTGAACCAATCTCATTGAATTTAAGTGGGAGTGGATAGTTTTGTTGAGAAAAGGGTGGGGCGTTTCAGGATCCCTTTGGAGGAAAATTACTTCAACCTCCACGATTCTAGATGAAACTATGTGAGTGAGTAGTGAATTTGTGTGTGAACAGGTGAAAGTGTGCCAATTTTTTTTTAATAAGTTAGGTGTCACCTTCCTGCATGTGGACTTCGTGTGGTCCTTACAAGTCTTGATTACCTAATTTACTAAATTCCATTGGTACAACCTTGCGAAATTTTAAAGTCCCTAGAGAACTAGCATGTGGACATATGGGTCCTTACCGATCCTTTAACTCCCTAGTGTGATTTAATCTAAGAAATATTCAACCACTATCCTAGATTGTGGACATGTGGGCATGTATGGGCCTATTACAAAACCTTTAAACTTCCCTAGTGATGTAATCTAAGAAAGTAGATTCAAAACTATCCTATATTTGTAGCATGCGGGCATGTATGGGCCCTTAAAAACTTAAGATGTGTTTGAAAGAGAAACTAAGAGGAGTCCCAAGGGGGGCTATTGTCCTCTCCTAAAGATTTTGTTTTTAAGGGAGATGAAATTTTCCCTGAATCATTTTTCTGATTCTCAAGATCGCTCTATGGTGTGAGAGAAGAGCATACTCAAAGATTGACGTTCAATTTATGGTCCCAATTCAAGTGGTTATATTTGTGATATAGAATGATTCCAACTTATCTTTAATCAAAGCAAGCCATCAATCTGGAAAAATGAAAGTAAAAAGAGGATAAGTATGGATTTTAACCCCCCTAAGTGCCTATGTTTTGACTAACCCTTCATGTGGAGATGGAATATAAGTGTGGTGCATATTACAATCTGCATAGAATCAAGCTTAAGAATTCTATGGGCCTTCAATAGATCACAAAAACCCTTACAATGTATGATTTTCTGGATAGATGCACGGGTCATAGAGTAAATAGAGGCGCATTTGGCACCAATGTGCAAATCAAAAATGACTTTTTGACGCAGGTGTGCAGAATGCACTGAGAAACACAAAGATTTTGGTGCATGTGCTTGAAAGATGTGCCCGTGGGTTAAAAAACCCACGCACTTTCTATTACATGACCAGGAAGAAAATTTCGGATGAAATTCTCTCAACTCAGCTCCGAATTTAGCTTTTTTCAGGCATGCATGGGCCGATTGTGGTTCCTGCAAGTTAAATAAACCAAAAAGAAGTTCTCAAACAACCCAAATGGGGAGGAAATTGATAGCTATCCCCAGTGGAGTTGCCAATCTGTTGCATCCCTTTCGTGACCTAAATGAGCAAAATAAGGACACTTACAAGTCCCGTTGGGTTAGCTAGATAGGACAGTAGTGAATGCAAGAGTTAGAAACATCAAACATAAGAAATAAAAAAATAACTAAGCTAATAAAAATAAAAGAAACTAAACTAGAGTGTATAAGGGAAATAGAACAAAAAATAAACTACATGCATGCAACCAATGGATAAGTTGTATTAGTGGGAAAACACCAAAGAGAAAAGTTGACTTATGGGTCCCCTCTTCCTCCAAGGGAGGGCTCTTGAACCCCCAATGATTGACCTCTTCTTACAAGTAGAAAACTAGAAGGAAATGGTGAAGAAATCCAAAGCTCATTCACTCAAGAGGTGATGTGAATGGCTAAATGAAATGGTGCTTGTATTCTCTAGTGAGGAAAGAGGTTTCTCTAAGAGAATATAGGCAGCATAACAATACAAATGAATTCTTGGAAATATAGTGCACCCATGGCCTATTTTTATAGAAAAACTTTGAGGCATTATTCAACCAGTCCTTAGTGTGAACAAGGGGCTCTTTAGGGCACCCTTAGGTCTTCGACTAGCCCCCCACTCAGATTCATCTCGGATTTGGGTGTCAAATAGACTTGGGATATGAACCATAAGTGGGTGGAAGGCCGACCAAAATCATAAATGTGCCATTCTGAGGTATGCATGGATTTTTTCATCCACAGTCATGCATCGGGTGCATGTTCACTTTTCCGACATTTTTCGACTATCGCATGTGCGCGTGCTTCCTTTGTATCCTTAGCACATGCTGATTTAATAACCAGTTGTATATATTTGTACCCTTTGGAAATGTATTTTTGAAGATGTGGGTGAACTAATAGGTGTTTGGAGATGCTGGATTCCTGTAACCATTTGCAGATGAAATTTCAGTGATAATAGTTATGATACATGCATTTGGTTTAATATTACAACTAATGTAATCATGACTATGATGATGCATGCTATGTATAGAAAGGAATTGGAGATATTGAGGAAGAAAGTTGCCAATGATGGGCAACCTCAAGCAGAGGATGACTAGGAGAAGGCTGTGGTTGAAAGATTGTTGACAGGGCTGTAAAAGTCCCCATAAAGCACTACTGATGAGGTAAAAATTAGAAAGAGGGTGCTAGCAGGAAAGAACCGGTATAAATATATTCGTGCCTATGTGGCACAAGGTATGAAGGGATTTGGTAATAACCCCTTCTAAAATATTTTATTGTCTTAGTGTTATGCATGAAATTTTGAAAGGGAGTTGTATGCCTTGGATACCCAAGTAAGGTATGATTGAGGAAGGATAACCTGAATGATGGAGGTATGAAACTCTGGTAGTAAACACTATTTGTAACCCTTGGAAGAATTCATGAAATGATATGTCATGAATGCATTGATCAATCAAGGATTTCTTAAAGGCATTCATGTGAAACTTTTGAGTTCATGTGTACTGATTTGGGATCGTGATCGGTCTATAGCAGGCAGTATGGTCCTACTGTAAGAATGAAAGAAAATGAATAATACATATGAGGAAAAGGTTGGTTAAATTCCAACACACCATGGCCAAGAACCAGTCATAAAGTGTGACGAACTTGAAAACAATGCAAGAGTTCATTGGGTATGAACGTGGCCATGAATAATTGGCACATTTGTTAAAATCCTTTGAAATGTTGAATTTCATTTTGAAAGGTTTGGTATGTTGAAATGAGGCATAGGAAAGGAATGGGATTCCCTTTTTATGTTTATATAGATGTGATGAACTGTTAGTATGCATGGTTTTGAATATAGATATATATACATGGATGCATGAGAGACTAACAGTTTGTTTGGCTGTTTAAATAGTAAATTGCAGGGAGGAAAGAGGTCTTGGATATGGCAGCGTTGTAATCCCATAAGGAAGACCAATTTCCTGCTGAGCCAAACCACTATGGGAAGGAAAGTCCCATAATTATGAATTTGGTTCTTGTGTGGAAAAAATATGGAAGTAAAATGTGGAATTGGAAATTTGTAGGTGACAGATTTACAATAAAATTTTGAATTTAAAAATTTATGATGTCTCATGAATTTCTGTATACTTGTGATATAGGTGAAAGGGAAAGATCTGTGAAGAAGTGCAGAGATGAGAAACTAAGCTCTCGGTTTTGAGGGAGAACTGTGAGAAAGAGTATAATCTGATCGCATGAAATAGAGACTGTCTCAGGATAAGGAGAGTAACCTTCGTCCCTATCTATGATTGAGTCAGGAGAAGGAGAGTAACCTTTGTCCCTAACTATTTCTGTGCCAGGAGAGGGAGAGTAACCTTCGTCCCTATCTATTACTGTACTGGGAGAAGGAGAGTAACCTTCTTCCTATCTATTATGGTACCAGGAGAAGGAGAGTAACCTTTGTCCCTATCTATTACAGTACCGAGAGAAGGAGAGTAACCTTAATCCCTATCTATTACGGTATGGGGAGAAGGAGAGTAACCTTCATCCCTATCTATTACGGTACCAGGAGAAGGAGATTAACCTTCATCCCTATCTACTATGGTACTAGGACAAGGAGAGTAAACTTCATCCCTATCTATTATGGTACTGGGAGAAGGAGAGTAACCTTCTTCCCTATCTATTACGGTACCGACAGAAGGGGAGTAACCTTCGTCCCTAACTTTGGCTGAGTCGGAAGGCTGTCAAGCTATAAAAGCATGAAAAATGGCTACTGCTGAGCATTGAGAACCCCATGGTAAGCCATGATCACCTAGAATATGTTGTGTTGAGGTAACACAAGCTGGAGGGATTCATTGACAAAGAAATTATGAGGGACACCTCGACTGTAAGACTCGATAGAGTCTCTGGAATTCTTTATGTGTGAGAAAACCTTGGCAAGGAAAGATGGATCACCCGAGGGACTGTATAGTAGAGAAAGGGATGCCCGAGCCTAGGCCTGGAGGGTGAGTGACCGCAAGGAAGAGGAGACCTTAATAATTATTGTAAACTATTGATTGGGATCATGCACACGATGGGTAGTTCTTCCTATGTAAGAAAACCTTGGCAAGGAAAGATGGATCACCCAAGGGATTGTATAGCAGAGAAGGGGATGCCTGAGCTTGGGCCTGGAGGGTGAGTGAGTGAAAGGAAGAGGAGACCTTAATAGTTCTTGTAAACTATTGATTGGGATGATGCACACGATGGGTAGTTATTCCTGTGCAAGAAAACGTTGGCAAGGCAAGATGGATCACCCGAGGGACTATATAGTAGAGAAGGGGATGCCTGAGCCTGGGCCTGGAGGGTGAGTGACTACAAGGAAGATGAAAACTTGATAGTTCTTGTAAAATATTGATGGGGATCATGCACCCAATGGGTATGTCAAGGAAAAAAACAATGAGCTTGGATAACAAACAACCATGTGGATACAAATCTACAAACTGTGCAGATAATTATTGTGCTAAGATTAGAAAACATTTTCCTAGAAATTTTTGTACAATGTTATCACATGAGACTATGATTAATATGCTTGTTGTCCAAGAATTATTGAAAGCAGGTGATGACGATTAAGGGTTTGAAACATGACCTGACTGAGAAAGAAAGATCAAGATTTCTGAAACAGCTGAATGGGGAAGGCTTGACAGGTGTTTTGAGGAAGAACACCAAGCATAGTGTTCCTTTAAGGGGGAGGGTATTGTAAAATACTTGTTTCCCCCGGCTTATAATTAATCATAAAATAGGATTACCATGTTAAGGCATGTGGACAGTGTAAATGTATTATTTTTTTAGTTGCCAATAATTGATTGTGGGGGTGAAGCCTTGAAAGTACTAGCCGTGATATCACTAGAGGAAAGAATGTGAAAACTATAAGAGAGGGCTCATTATATCAAATAACCCCAAATTTCCCTTGATGGGGGTAACAAATCTCCTTCAGATCCCAAGGAGAGAAACCAGTTAATGAAGAAAGGACTAGTGGTTGAATTATCAACCACTCCCATGAATGGAAGCATGGTCTGACTGTAGAATGCTGGCTCGAAGTACCACTGGGTATGATAAACCAAGATGACTTGAGTTCCCTTCTGACAGAAGGAACATGATGGGTCGAGAACCATCCTAAGGAAAAGATCTAATAAAATTGGTAAGGAGAATGAAAGAGCTCTCCAGCAGATGAGGAACAGAAGGCTATGAGATTGATGCCGAGTGAGCATCTGATAAACCTCGCCCATGGACATAACATAGAAAGAAATATCTGAAAGTTTGTAGAGAACAAAACCCGATCAGAAGCTGAAACAAAGAAAGAATCCTTGAGAACTCTGAGAGTTCCCGGGTGATATCATGGCTTGGTACAGGGGTGGCTAGAGTTCTAAGAATGAATGCCTCTGAGCCTATGGTTTCGTGAAAGGACAAACACCCATAGTCAGTTAGTTGGATACCACCTCTAATAGATAAGTAATCACATATCTTTTGTATTTAAGTGGTACTGTGAATTAAAGTTGGATATCCTATGAATGTTGCAGGGATGGATATGTTTTCTTAATGATTTATACTGTACCCTTTTTGTGTCTGCTTGGTTGTGTAATTAGGAAAGTAGGAAATTGTATGAATTTGACATGTTTTTATACTCATAAATTCTTGCGTCCTATGGTGGCTTAAGCCAAAGCCACGAAATGCGAGTTCGTCGACCGTGGGAATAGTTTCATGTATGTATGTCGAACCTCCTAGTATTTCTGAGTCCCTTGGAGGATGGATTTTGTTAAGCTCAAGAGAGGTAGTGCAGATATGCACAGGCTCTCTGCGAGGAAAGAAGAGACCGAGAAACACTTAAGTTCTAGACTTGATGAAGGAGCGCAATAGTTGTGCAGAAGACCCTTCTAAGTGTTAAGTTCAGGAGAAAGAGTGCAATTCTCTTAAATCCTTCATAACTAACAAAGATCAGGAAAGTTAGCGATATTCAAGTATCAAAAGGGAATATCCTTTCGTTTGGAAGATGAACGGATGAGACCTTTTGGGAGGATCCAAGGATCTATCGGGACCCACCTTGACCATCAGATCTATGAGTTCGGAGTTCATGCAATGGGAGAATTGCACGTTGGTGCGACTAAACCTCCTAAAACTGAAGTCATGATGTGATATGGACTATAGATCCAAGGATATATAGGGACCCACCTTGACCGTCAAATCTGTGTTTGCGGAGTTCGCGCGATGAGAGAATCATGTGTTGGTGCGATTAAACTTCTGAAACCTGAAGTTGCGATGTGATCTAGACCATTGGATCAAGGAAGGTCTTGGATCACCAATCCGATGCAAGCATATTAATGCAAAGAGTACGTGGGAATTAGAAATTCCCTAAGGACCAAGATCATAAGAGACTAGTGCTTTTCAGATCCACATATGAGGTCCAAGAGGCGACATTGTTTCAAGTTTGTAAGCTCAGGAGGGAAAACAGAAGTCAAGACCCATACATCAAGGATCATAGGAAGTAAATCGAAGGTTGAGACCTTCAAAACATCTGAAATATTCCAAGTCATGGAAGAAAGGGAAAGCTCAGGAGGAGGAGAAATAGTGACCGTTAGATCGAGCACTGTGAAAGATCTAGACCGTTGGGATCCATGTCCAGACAATTAGAAGAGCGCATAGAAGGATATTAGATCCGGGTCATCAGATCTGAGCATGAGGAAAAATAGTCGTTGGATCCCAAGGAAATTCCATGAGGCCTAACCCTTTGAAAGTGCACAGGAGAGTGGACTTGCGAAGTCTCGAAGTTCTGAAGTCAATTGAAACCATCCATCATCAGGGTTGATACGTGGCGTAAGATCCACAACTTCAGAGGGTTGTGGACAATGAGGAGGATGAAAAACCAAAGAAAATCCTGGCCATTGATTGCTAGGAGGATACGTGTCAGAAGATCATATATTTCAGGTAAATTCACTTCAGAAGGAAATGAGTGCATAGAAGATTGAAACTCCCAAAAGTCGAAGAGTTGAAGTAGATGTTGTCCGTCGACCAATAGGAGACACATGTAGATAGATTGAAGACTTTGGGGATAACTACTTCTGAGGTTTCCAAGTGAGTAGTGAGAAAAACTCTCGAAGCCTCTAAATCGAGAGAGCCGAAGCGCAGAAGTGCTGAAGAGCCAAAGCACCGAAGATCCAAAGTTCCAAAGAGCCGAAGGGCCGAAGAGCTGAAGAGACAAAGGTCTCTAGACCATTATATCCAGAGAGACACGTGGTGATAGATCAAAATATTCGGGTAAATTACATTGGAGTTTCAGTTGAGAATTGAGATTCCTGAACCTCGAAGACCCGAAGTGAATCTGGACTGCCAGATCCAGAGGGACGTGTGGCGATAGATTGTGGATTCTGAGGAAATGTGTTTGATAGTTTTCAGTTGATATTTGAGACTCTCGAAGTCTGGAGAGCTGGAGAGGCGAAGTAAATCTCAACCGTCCGATCATTCGAAGTATATCTCAGTCATTAGATCATCCAAAGTAAATCTCAAGCATTGGATCATCCGAGGTGAATCTGGACCATCTGATCTAGAATATACATGGCGTAGATCGGTGGATTCTAGGTAAAGTCCCGAAGTAATTCATATCCATCAGATCAAGAGGAAAAGTGGCATAAATCTATAGATTTCAGGTAAAGACCCGAAGCAAGACTCGACCGCATGATTCAAGTGGACATGTGGAAGGAATCCGCTTACTTCGAGGGGAAGTGAAGTTTGAGATTTGAGATCTCAGAAGTTCGGATACCTGAAGGAAATATCGACCGTTGATCGAGTAAAGGGGCCACAGAACTGTTGATCTAGTTGAAAGGTAAAACCCCCAAAGCAGAGGTAGAGATACTAATTGAGAAGGACACGTGTACACAAATTGTCGACTCCAAAATATTGACGTGTAGAAGAAAGGAAAGTTTGAGACTTTTGAATTTTGAAGTTTGAAATTCTGAAACAAATCACAATCATTGATTTGCAAGAGGTTAGATCTGATCCACAACTTTGAAAGGGATAGATCTGAGCCGTCAGTTCAAAGGAACTGCCAATATCATGAGATTGACGGTCCCATATCATTGTGGGGATCAGAGTTGCGCGAACTTTAAAAGGTTGAGGGCGGGCCGCAATCCAAACCACAGTTTTGAAAAAAGGACACATGGAGGTTTGAGAAGAATTGTGGGCCGAAAGGTAGTTGGTTTCAAACCTCCTTTGGAAATGCATGCAATTGTGTGTTTGCGTAAGGTTATCACCCAAGGTCACCTCAAGGACGGGCTTATCAGAAAAGGGGCTAGTGCCCAAACTCAGATATTTCCCAAGCACGAAGGGAAGGTCGCGAGTACCATTAGACCTGCACCTAGGAGTCGAAAGGGTCTGCATTTAATTATAGAGAGAGACCATCAGGGTCTCAGAGAGTCGTTGGCTTCAAAATTGGAGATCCTTGACCGGGAGGTTAGATTGGTTCCCCGACTTCCCAAATTAGAAACCATAGATGGAGAATCTGTTCTTTAAGTAAAGTGAAATTTTTTGTGTCCCATCGTGGGTGTGCTACATGTATCTTTTGAACTGTCTCCATGAATGAGGTGGAAACTGTACTAGCTTTGAAAGGATGAGAGAGTGCAAAAAATTATGCCTACTTGGTCAATCTATCAACAATCACCATGGTTACAGTCTTTCCTTTAGACTTCGGTAACCCTACGATGAAATCTATGGAAACCTCCTCTCAACGTTGACTTGGGATGACTAATGGTTGTAAAAGACTTGGGGTCTTAATTGTTTCCACCTTATTTTGTTGGAAAACCCAACATTCTGCCACAAACCTTTAAACATCAGTTTTAAGGCCATCCCAAAACAATTCCTTCTTGACCCTATGGTAGGTTTTCAAAATCTTGAGTGCCCTCCTATTGGATAGGTGTGCAATTCCCAGAGTACCTTCTGTTTGAGTTGGAAGTTATTACATAAGTATAAGCAATCTTTGTACCATAGTGAATCATTTTCCCATGTAAATGTATCTGATGCACTGGAATCCTGCTGCAACCTTTGAATGAGAGTCCACATGTTTTTGTCATTCTTCCATTCATCCATTGCTTCTATTATCTAATCGGGTTGGATGATCAAGATAGCATAGAGAAATGACTCAACATCTTCATCCTTTCTTGAGAGTGCATCCGCCACAACATTTTGTTTCTCTTTCTTGTATATGATTTCAAAATCATAACCCAACATCTTGGTCACCCATTTTTGTTGTTGTTCTGAAGATAGTCTTTGTTCCAAGAAGTATTTAAGATTATCATGATCTATTTTGACCTTGAAGTTCCTACCTATTAGGTAAGGGCGCTGTTGCTTCAATGCATGTAATATTTCCATCATTTCCTTCTCATAAATGGGTTTGTGTAAGTCCTTTCCCTTGAGTGTCCTACTTTCAAAAGAAAGGGTCTTTCCTCATTGCATTAGAACAACACCAATGCCATTTCTCGAGGCATCACATTCCACAATAATTTTTTTTGTGAAGTCTGGTGTGGTCAAGACAGGAGCTTTTCACATGCCCTATTTAAGTTGTTCAAAAGCTTGAGTTTCCTATGGATTCCATGAAAATGCATCCTTCTTAGTTAATTCCATTAAAGGTGCTGCTATTATTCCATAGTTTCGAACAAACTTTTGGTAGTAACCTGTCAAACCCAAAAATCCTCTAAGATTCTTCAATGTTTTGGGAATCGTCCAGTCCATAATGGCCTTAATATTGTTAGGGTCTACCTTGACACTTTCATGAGATACAATATGACCCAAATAATCTACCTCCTTCACCTCAAAGAAAAATTTGGATGGTTTGGCATATAGTTGTAGCTCCTTTAGTAGTTGTAGCACATTGTCAACATGTTGAACATGATCCTCCCATGACTTTCAATAGATTAGTATATCATCAAAAAATAATAACACAAATTTTCGAAGGAAGGGATTGAAAATGGAGTTCGTTGACCCTTGGAATGTGGAAGGTGCATTCGTAAGGCCAAAGGCATGACCAAAAATTCATAATGGCCTTCATGAGTTCAGAATGATGTTTTTGGGATATTTTCTTCCTTCATTCTAATATGATGATACCCTGAATGAAGATCCAACTTTGTGTAGTAGATTTCTCCATGTAGTTCATATAACAATTCATCAATTATGAGAATGTGAAACTTATCTTTAATAGTGATCTTGTTGATCTCTCTATAATCTGGACACATATTCCATTAGACCTCTTTCTTGAGTACCATTACCATTGGTGCATAGTAAGAACTTTGGCTAGGTCTAATAATTCCATCCTATAACATTTCTTCAAACATATGATCAATTTCACTCTTCTGGGCATAAGGGTATATGTAAGGCCTGGTGTTAGGAGGAAAACTTCCAGGAATTAGGTGAATAGCACGATCATAATTTATAGTGGGTGGAAGACCTCTAGGAATATCTTCAAATACTTTGGAATTATTATCAATGATCCATTGGATATGTAGAGGAATATATGGCTTAGATGTTTGAACATCTAGTGAGCATAGTTGTACAATTACACCCTGATACCCCTTTTTCAATAATGTTTTCATGCCATTAGATCTTATCACCTTAATGGGTTTCCCTGTGATACCCCTTAACTCAATTTTCTTTCATTCCAATGAAAATTTCATGAAAAGTTCTTGAAAATTAAAAGCCACTGTTCCCAATGATTGTAACCATTGGAATCCTAGTATGACATCAACACCACCATGGGTATAACAATCATTGGAATATTCATTACATATTCCCCCATAGTAAGATTGATCTTATGGAATTTTCCTGAGAAATTGATAGTTCCTCCATTAGAAATCGTTACTTGAAACTTTGGCGCTGGATATATAAAGAAATTGAGAGCTTTGGATAATTTATAGTGAATGAAATTATGAGTACTGCGAGAATCAATTAGGACTATTACCTTTTTATTTTTGATATATCCTTCGATCTTGAGGGTTTGAGGAGTGATAATTCCAGCCAATGCATTAAATGATATCGTGGGAGTCAACTCTTCAGAAGAAATCTCTTATGCGTTTTCATCTTGAGATAGTTCTTGTTCTTGTTCTTCTTCCTCTTCAAAATCTATGTAGAATAATTTCTTCTCACCACACTTATGTCCCTTACTATACTTGTTGTCACAATTAAAGCATAAATTTTTTTCTTTTATTTCCTCCAATTGTTGAGGTGTCAACCTTGTAGGTTGAGGTGTTTTAGAAGAAGGAATACTATTCTCTCGATAGATATTAAGAGTGGTCCTTCTAGTAGCCATAGACATATTTTTACTTTCAACATTTGTTGCCACCCTGAACACATTCTCCAATGATTTGGGTTCCCAAAGGCGAACCTCATGTTGAACGTTATCCTTTAAAGTTCCTATGAATACATCAATCAGGTGCTCATCTGGAATATTCGTTACCTTTATATTCAATCTTTGAAAGTTCTCACTGTGATCGTCAACTAAACCATTTTTCTTGATATTTATCAATTGGATAAAGAAGGTATTTCTCCTTGTATCCTCATAGTGTGCTATCATTTATTCCATGAAAATTGTCCAAGTGATAAAGTGATTTTCAAGAACAAATCCATCGATATCACACAAATTGATTGGGGTATAAATATAAAGAAGCAATTCCTACCTTTTGTGTGTGTGGCACATCATGTAGATCAAATAATTGCTCCATCTGAAATATCCATGTGATTGGATCTTTGTCATCAAACTTCCTCATATCGATCTTAGGAAAGTGGTTGGTATTCAACCCAAAGTTTGAGTTTCTCCACTCTTGATTCATCTTCCTTGTGTCCTCATCATGAATTTCATGGGATACATTTTCACTTTCAGGTGGCCTCTATATTAGAAAAATTTTCAATCATTCCATGATATCCCTTTTTAAACCATCCATCTTAGTATCCATTATTGCCTCCAACTTAGCTTCAGTTGAATCCATCATCCCTTGTAGTTCATATTTTGTTACTTCTTTTTTAAATCATTTATTTCCCTACACATTTCTTCACCTTCATTAAGAGTCCAAGTAGGATTGTCTAAAGACTTAATTGGTGTAGAAGTTCCATTTTTTGGTGGCATGTTGGCCAAGTATCACTTTTAAACCTTGATTTCGATATGGTTCTGCTAGATGATCTTTCTTCTACCGTATCTCCAAAATTTCGTCCCTTCTAGGTATGAAAATTTTGTTTTGTAGTTCTATGATATGTATTCTCTACAATGCCACATGTCTGATCAAAATTGGATGTGCCAAGTGGAAGTTATGGTAAATTCCCCACACCTTGCTTATTTTTGTCCCTTCCAGGAGAGTGTACTTTTAAAGCGTGCCAAGAGCACAATATATGATATTTGATTCTAAAACTTGCACTAGAAATAATACAGACTATCCACTATCCAATGAAACTAGTCTCACTTAATTTGGATACTCACTGAATAAGATATCACTGTTTTACCCAGAACACCTGTTTGAGACTAGTTAATATGACTAGTCAACTACCCTATCGTACACAGGGTGTATCTACAAAAGTAGGATGACACAGAAGATGAACTTTTTATCATAGCTACCTTGATAATTTCTATGAATATTTTCCAAGTTTCAGTGTCTGAAAAATTACAAAAATAATTGTATAGAGAAAATTCCACAATAACTAAATTCATAATGATTCCATAAACCTATCTTACATAGGCTATTTATTTGAAAGTATAAGGCCTAAGGAGCTAAAATTTGAACCCAAAGTACCTTGATCCATATAATAAATATCCTCCAAGATTTTTGTTCTAAAACATTGTAGAAAACAAATTATAGAAAAAATTCCAAGGTGTCTCAGATGCAACAGTGAAATCCCAAGACCTTGAGCTATGATACCAAATTTTAAGAACCAAATATCAAAATAGCATAAAAAACCTCAGAATAAGTACTCAATGCCTTGGAAAAGAGAGAATTTTAGATAATAAGACTCTTCAAGGGGGAAACCTCCTTATACACCACATAAATTTACAAATACAATATGATTCCAAATGAAAAGGTCTCCTTGGTATATATAGGAGACTAGAAGGTACAATTACAAGTAATGGACCCAAGCCGACATAAACAAAATAAAAATACTAATGTAATATGCCCCAATTAAGGGGTAATGTGCCACTATTTAGGGCTTAACATTGATGAAACAGTGAATGCAATTATATGATTTGGAGAAGAAGTCGATGAATCTATAATTGTTGAAAAAGTACTAAGATATTTTCCAATGAGATTTGATCCTAAGATATCAACACTAGAAGAAAGAATAGATTTGGATTCGATAAGCATGGATGAGCTACATGGAATATTCACAGCTCGTGAAATGAGAAAAAAACAGGAGAATATAGTTACAAAAAAAGCAACATTCAAAGAATCCAAGAAGTCAAAGAAAAAGGGAAAGAAAAAACCAAAGTCAGAATGTAGCTGCAGCGATGATTCAGAAGAAGATGAAGAAATGGAAAAATTCGTAAGAATGTTGAAAAAGGGAACAATTAAATATAAAGGTAAGCTTATGTTGAAATGATTTAATTGCGGTAAAATTGGTCATTTTGAAAATAAGTTTCCTTATGCCAGTAATTCAGATAGTGATGAAGAGGAAGAGCCCACGAAAGAAAAGAAATATCAAAAGGGAAACCAAAAAAATAAAAATAAAGTATTCAAGAAAAATCTATACTCAAGAAAATACAATTCCTTGTCTGGTGAAGATGATGAAACCGATAGTGATTCAGAAAAGGTACTATTTATGGCTAAGGAAAATCAAACAAGAACCTTTGATAGTTCAAAAGAAGAAGGTAGAGTCGATCTCAGAGAAAAATTAATTAGTGCCTTAGAAGAATTAAGGAAAGAAATAAAGAAAAACAAGTTACTCAATAAAGAACTAAACGAAACTTAGAATCTCAACTCAGAGGAAGTCAACCAGATAGTTATGAAGTTGAAAGTCCTGGTAGAAGAGGACAAAAGGATTGAAGAAATACTCAAAAGTCATCTAGAAGAGAAAGAGAATATGATTGAAAGGTTGGAAGCATAAGCAATCACTCTAAGAAAATATCTTCAAAAGAAGGACATGCAACAAGATAACACCAAGACATTGGATAAGATCATCAACAATCAAAGGCCATACTATGATAGGTTCGGACTAGGATACAACCAAATGAAGATTGAGAAAAGTTCAATATCCATGATGAAAGCAATAAAACAAAAGAGTTATGAAAAAGTTCTCAAAGGAAGGAATCTTGGTCAACAAGAATCAGAAATAAATGAATACAAAAGACCCTCTACATTCAAGCAGGAAGGAAGCTTTAATCATTGTGAAAGAAACAACCAAAGAGAAGATCTTGATAAGTCAAGGAAAAATTAAAGAAGGACTACACCACAAGGAAAATCATTCATTCCCGGGTATGTAAATTTATTTTATGGTCATTGTTTTTATTGTACTAACTTTGGATATAAGGTTGCAAATTGTAGGGCTTATGAAAGAAATACTCATGCATGAAATACTTATGTGGCTCCACATAGTATTGAATGTTACAAATGCCACAAACATTGTCACATAGCTCATAATTGTAGAAGCATGATGAGAGACACAAGAAGGTTTGGAGAAGAAGTGAAAAACAAGAGGAATAGGTAAATGAAGAACATGTCCAAGGAATTGTACTTTAAGGATTTGCAGTAGCACAAGATCATGATGAATTTATAGGCAAAAAAAAAGTGTCAGAACTCAAGTAGAAGATGAAGAAGATTTCAAAACTAAGAATGCTGATATAATTCAAGAAGACGATGAAAAGGAAGATGTATTCACAGACGAAGAGTAAGATTAAATTGCATCATAGCAGGTATTGTTACAATCCATTCGACTTGGAGACTCCCAAGTAATATGAATATTAGACAACGAGAGTCTATGCAGTAGTTGAGATAGATGGGTCAACATTGTGGACAATTGAGTAGAAGAGTCTTGGAATGTGTTGCTTGTGGAGCCTGATTATCTTCCTGATTCAGAGGTCTTTGTGTTCAGCTGTGTTTATACCCCATGAAGACTGTACACCCCTCCACGTGGGGAGTTTGTAGGGGGGATTTCCCCCCCACAGGGTCTAGGGGAAAGTGGGCCCCTGAAGGAAAAATTGCATTGTAAATGTATATCCTAATTTCATAGTAAATCGGGACCATTCATTATAAGGTCACATATCTGATGGTAGAAGTTATGTTAGGGTTTTTTTCCCTAGAAGGAAACCCTATTTTATGAGGGAATTGTATTGCGTCTATGTATCATGGTGAATATTGTATTTTGAGAGAGGAGATTGTGAGAGAAAGAAGAGGAAGTTACAATGGGTGTGTTGTAGGTTGTATCCCTTCATTTGCTAGATAATAATAAAGGAAGGACCTAGAAATTTCTCTGGTGGATGTAACCCACACTGGGTGAACCACATATATCTATGTCTCTATTGTATTGTGTATCTTCTTTGTTTTATATCTACATTTGTCTTATTTTATTTCTCTGAGATGTTGTTTTTCTAAAAACTAGTATCAGATCGAAAGGTAACTCACAGGAAAAGAGGGTTCCTGGTTTGAGTGGGAGCAATGGTGGAAGATGGAAAGTTTAGGGTCAATAAATTTAATGGCCAAAACTACCAGCTATGGAATATGCATATGGGATATTATTTATATTAGAAGGATCTATTCCTACCATTGGGTGGAATAACAAAGAAGTCGACGACCATGAAGGACGAAGAATGGGAGGTTATTGACAAAAAGGCACTAGGGATGATATGGTTGAGCTTGGAAGCGTCGATGGATTTCAGTATTTCGAAAGAAAAGACAACGAAGGAGCTGATGGATGCATTGGATAAATTGTATAAAAAACCCTCAGTGTCCAATAAGGTATTTCTAATGAAGATATTATTTAATATGAAGATGTCAGAAAGTGAGTCTATTGCAGATCATTTAAATGAATTTAATACGGTTACTAATCAACTAAATTCTGTAAAAGTGGACTTTGATGATGAGGTCAAGGCTCTTCTAATCTTGTTCTCTTTTCCAGAAAGTTGGAATAGATTGGTCATGGCTGTAAGTAACTCTGTCTATGATTCAAACACTTTAAAATTTGATGATGTTGTTGGTGTTGTCCTTAGCGAGGAAATGTGACGAAAAAGCATAGGTGAGACATCGGGTAATGCGTTAAACATGGAGAATAGGGGAAGAGAAAAGGATAGAGGAAAGGGCTCATGGAACTATGATAATTATAGGAAGGGAAGATCCAAATCTAGACTGAGAAATATAGAGTGTTAGAATTGTGGGAAGAAAAGAAATCTGAAGAAAGACTGCAGAGATCCAAAGAAACAAAGTGATGGATAACTGGAGAAAAATCAGGAAGCAAATGTAAAAGGTGATGCATTACAAGATGCTTTGATTCTTTTTGTAGATAATATTTCCGAGTGTTTGGTAGTAGATTCAGGGCCTTCATTTCATACCACACCCCATAGGAAACATATTCTAGATTATGTTCAAGGTGATTTTGGACAGGTTCATTTGGGTGACGATGCACCATGCAAAATTGTTGGAATGGGAAAGGTAAAAATAAATAAAAGGAATGGAAAGAAATGGTTGTTGAAATAGGTAATAAATGTTATAGATCTAAGGAAAAATATTGAATAGGGTATTTGGCAAGTGAAGGTTGTATATCCATATTTACAGATAAGGTGTGGAAGGTCACCAAAGGATCACTGATGATAGAAAAAGGAGAGAAGGTAGGTACATTGTATTTATGTACTGATAATACTAACTCTTCTATATCTTTAGCTTCTACAAGAGTGGATACATCACTGTGGCATCATAGGATTGGACACATGAGTGAGAAGGGGATGCAGATACTTCACAAAATAAATTTGTTTCTAGATCTTAAACAAATTGATTTGGATTTCTGTGAGCATTATGTTTATGGAAAACATAAGAGAGTCATATTTATCAGAGTCTGAAAAGAAAATAAGAGTGAAAGGTTAGAGCTTGTGGATACATATGTATGGGGACCATATCATGTATCATCTCTTGGTGTATCTCGTTATTATGTTACTTTTATTGATAATGCGACTAGAAAAACTTGGGTTTATTGCATTCGACAAAAATATGATTTTTTTGATACTTTTAAGAAATGGAAATCTTTGGTTGAGAATGAGACAGGAAAAAGGTTGAAGTGTCTTAGATTAGAAAATGGAGGTGAATATTGCAATAAGGAGTTTGATTATTATTGTTCATACCATGGGATTCATAGAGATAAGATAGTTCCAGGAACACCACAAGAAAATGGTGTGTCAAAAAGGATGAACATGACAATCATGGAGCGTGCAAGGAGTATCAGATTGCATGTTGGCTTTCCCTTACAGTTCCAGGTCTATGCTGTAGATACTGCTTCTTACTTAATAAACAGAGGAACTTCAAGCTCTTTGTATGATATAATTCCAGAGGAGGCATGGACAGGTAAAAAGGTAAAATATTATTTTTTGAAGACTTTCGGTTGTGAAACATTTGTCCATATTGATAAAGAAAATAGAACAAATCTTGAGCAAAAAATCCAAGAAGTGTACCTTTATTGGATACAATGTTAGTGATTTTGGTTATCGCTTATGGGATTATGAAAATGACAAAATCATTAGGAGTAGAGATTTCATATTCAATGACAAGATCATGTACAAAGATTAGTTGTAGGGAAAGAAATAGGAAAAAGAAAAACTAGAATACACAATGCTTGATGAGACCACTGAAAAATAAATTCCAAAGGTAAAAAAAAATCAAAATGTACAACAACAAGAGAAACATGTACCTCAAACTCCTACAAGTGTTGTTAGAAGATATACCAGGTTAACTAGACCCCCTGAATGATACTCTCCTTCATTGTATTATTTATTGTTGATTGATTATGGTGAACTAGAATGTTATGAAGAGGCAATGCGGGTAGACACTAAAAATAAGTGGGAGAAAGGCATGAAAGAGAAAATAGATTCCCTGGTAAATAACCATACTTGGGATTTGGTTCAGTTTCCCGTAGGAAAAAGAGCATTTCAGAATAAACGGGTTTACAAGTTGAAGGAAGAAGATGGAGGAAAAAAGCGGTACAAGGCTATACTTGTTGTAAAGGGGTTTACACAAAAGAAAGGTATAGATTTTGTTGGCATAGGAGTAGACCCAAGGTTCAACTCCAAGAGCGCACCAACAAGCCCTAGCTACTGGCCCTTTCGACAACACCTGTGAAGCAAGTGCAGTCTCACCCGAAGCATCTATGAGGGGGTTGCAGGACAAATATGTATACAACCAGGGGAATATCAAGCGGTCCTTATTACAACAACAACATAACATGCATCTACCATTCACTAGATAGATCTATCCTTCACAACTATAGATCTGATCTAATACAATAATGCAGATAACAATATAACAACAACAGAGCTCAAAATGTCAATCACACACACAACAACAGATGTACGTGGTTCACCCTCTCTCTAGGGCTACGTCCACAGAACTGTGCTTATGATATATTAAGATAAAGCTTACAGTTATGATATGCACTCTTGGCCAACATATCCTCTCTTCTCCATCTCTCTTCCTCTCTCCCTTCTTGTGCACCCACCTGCAGGACTTGATCTTCACACCTAGCTGAAAATCTTACAATACCAGAAGGATCTCTCCCTCATCACTTCTCTCACCCTCAATACAATATTCTCCCAATGAACAATAATCAACAACAAGGCTCAATCATAGTACCGACCTGACCTAGGTCCTCTCGAACTCTATTTATACATTACAATCCCTCATCGATACCTTAGGTCGAAACCTAGGTGTCAAAAACCCTAATTGCCAAAACTCTAGGTGTCTACAACCCTAGGTCAACTTGACCCATTCTTTCCGGGCTTCGCCAGCCTGTCTTTCCTTATCCATCTCGTGGTGCTCCAAGGCATCTAATGCTGGATTTTTCCACTTCCCGAGTCATCCTCGATCCATATTCCTT
>SNQJ01S0144316.1:61021-81814 GCA_010110895.2 Picea sitchensis
CCTCTCGAACTCTATTTATACATTACAATCCCTCATCGATACCTTAGGTCGAAACCTAGGTGTCAAAAACCCTAATTGCCAAAACCCTAGGTGTCTACAACCCTAGGTCAACTTGACCCATTCTTTCCGGGCTTCGCCAGCCTGTCTTTCCTTATCCATCTCGTGGTGCTCCAAGGCATCTAATGCTGGATTTTTCCACTTCCCGAGTCATCCTCGATCCATATTCCTTGCTGATATGTCATCCTAGATCTCCTCATCCAACAAATTGCTTTTCTTCACTTCGCTCCATCTTCTCTGTTCTTTTTCTCACTTCGACCTAGTGACAACCACTGTGTTTCCCATGAAGCTCACTTTTTACCTTTTCTTCCTCATTTTTTGTTTCCTTCCATAACCCAGGGCCAACAAGCCCCCGACACTCACTTGTGACTCGTCCCGAGGCACTTGATATTTGATCCTCTTGTTTTTCTTCAACTTTTGACTATGCAGTGCAACCCTTGCTTTCTTCTTTATGCCTCCTTCCAATCCTTGTGCAAACTGTCTTTTCTGTGTCTGGTACCCAGTTCCAACTGCACTTGGTACTTGGACCCTTGTCTTCATGATTCTATTGAGAGTTGCGAGGAAACTGGTTGTCATAGTACAACTTCATCCGACTCCCATTCACCAAGCCTTCCTTCCAGTCTCCTTTCAATGTCTTCAGCTGCGCAACTCCTCCCTCTGTAACATAGACAATCTAATATGGTTTGAGCCAATGCATTATGAACTTCCCAGGGTGTTTGATAAACTTACTGTCATATAGAATGACTAAATCACCTTGCCTGAATATCTTCTTCTTGATGTGTCTGTCATGATAGGCCTTTTCTTGTTCCTTCTGAATTTGCTGATGGAAGCCTGCAATGAAGATGTCTTCTTCTAGTTTGACCAACTGTGATAGCCTCTCATGAATAGCACCAATATCATCCATGTCTGTAAATGCAACAATTATTAAGCTTGGTACTAAGTACTCCATTGGGACAACAACTTCAAGACCATAGACCAACTTGAAAGGGGTCTGCATTGCTAATTTCTTGCAAGTGGTTCTATAAGCCCAGAGTACTGCTGGTACTCTTAAATCCCAATCATCTCTGTTCACACTGCAAATATTTGTCAATGCTGTCTCCAAGATCTTGTTGAATGCTTCAACCGTTTTGTTTTCTTATGGATGATAAGGTGTACTCTTCTAATGGTGGACTACAAATTCTTTAGTTAGGGCTTCAACTGTCTTATTGATGAAGTGTGTACCTTGATCACTCATAAGGACCTTAGGGAATCCAAAACTTGTTATTATGTCATAAAATATAAAATCCATAGCTGTAGTTGCACTACAGTCCTTGACTGCTCTTGCTTCGGCCCATCTAGTCAGGTATTCTGTCACAGTGATAAAATACCTTGCTCTTGTGCCCTTTCTTGGTAGATTTATAGGTCCCATGAAGTCAATGGCCCATTTTTCAAATGATTTTAAGGTCATCTATGGTTCTAATGGAATCTCATATCTTCGGGATGGTTTTCCAAATCACTTTCATACATCACATGCTTTGGCATATTCTTTAGCATCTCTATGTAACATAGGCCACCAAAGGCCATCTTGCAGAACCTTCTGCGCAGTTGCTTTTCCTGCATAATGTCCTCCTGCAATGACTTCATGAGATTCTTCGAGGATCATAGGGCGTTCTACCTCCATCACACATCTTCTTAGGATATCATCAGGTCCCATTTTATATAGCTTTCTAGCTATCAGTGAAAAATCTGCAGCGCACACCACTAGTTGTTTATTCTGCGGAATTGTGTATTTGGTTGGAGCTATTCCTGTTGATAGGAATTTGAATATGTTTGCGAAGTGGTCATCACTCTTTCTAATGGTGAGAAGTTGTACATCTGGTAGTTTTTCCTCTAGACTGGTAGGTTCTTCACCATGCTCCAACCTCGACAGGTGGTCTGGGCCCTTATTCATTCTTCCTGGATTAACTATGATATCAAAATCATATTCTTGACACAGGAGAATCCATATGCATATTATCCCCCCCAACACTGACTTGTTGACTAGGTATTTCAGCGCGGAGTGATCAATAAACATTTTAAAGTGTCCTCCCAACAAGTAGTGGCGAAATTTCTACAATGCATACACCATGGATAGTCCCTCTCTCTCTGTAGTAGTGTAATTGATTTCAGCTGTGGAGAGTTTTTTGCTGGAAAATKCTTATGGATGATCAATGTCCCCTTCTCCTAGTTGTGCCAGTACTACTCCTAATGTAATAGAAGATGCATCAACATGCACATGAAATTCCTTTCTCCAGTTGGGAAATACTAGAATAGGCACAGTGACCATCTTTTGTTTTAGTGTGTCGAAGCTCTGCTGGCATTCGCCTGTTCAACCAAACTAACAGTCTTTCTTTAATAACATCTACATTGGCACAGTAATCTGAGCATATCCTTTTATAAATTTCCTGTAATAGCCAGTATGTCCTAGCACAGTGCATAGTTGTTTGACTAATGTAGGTGGTGGTAAATCAACTATAATTTCAATTTTGGATGGATCCACCAACAATCCTTGCTTTCATACAATATGACCTAATAATACTCCAAATGGTGAGAAGAAGATGCACTTCTTCAAATTCAAAGAAATTTGACACTGCCTRCATTTATCCAACATTAGCCTTAGACATTCAATATGATTTTTCAACAAACTAAAAACAGTCCAGTCATCAAAGTATGCTTCTAAAAACTTATGCAAAAATTCTTTGAATGCTTCAACCACCACCCTGGAAAAGATGGCTGGGGAATTCTTCAGTCCAAATGGCATTACTATATATTGGTAGGATCCCCACTATGTGGAAAACGTAGTCTTATGATGGTCCTCCTTGGCGATGCGGATCTGGTGGTATCCCGAAAACCCATCTGTAAAAGAATATACTTCTTGGCCTCCCATGTTATCCATCACTTCCTCTGTGAAAGGTGTAGGGAAAGGATCATGTAGAAAAGAATCATTCAATTTCCTAAGATCTACTCAAATCCTGATCTCACCTGTCTTCTTATCTTGCACTACCATGGGGCTAATCCACTCTGACTCTTTGACAGGTTCAATAATCCATGCTTCCAACATTCTATCGAGCTCAATCTTCACTTTTTCCTTATATTTCGAGTTCAATCTGTAGGGTCTTTGCTTGACTAGATTTGCGTCTGGTTTCAAAGGTATTCTCATTTCTCCCATAGGTCCTTTGATTCCCTTCATATCAGTGAACTTGGTCGGGAACAAGTACCGATACTCATGCAATAATTCTGTGATTTTGTCAATGGTAGCAACATCCCAGTAATCTACGACATTGGCAAGATTTGGTGTTTCCTCTGTCCCGATATTGAATTTATTTATCTTTATCGACTGTCCAATGAATGGCAGTTCAACTCCTAGTCCTTCCACATCTCTCTAACCTTCTTTTTCTATGATATTCACCTTCCTTGGGTCATCATCTTTGTCGGCATTAATGTTGTAGCAGGTCTGCAGTTTTTGGAGGGGCACAGTCCATTCATCCTCTTCTTTCTCCAAAGGGAGGCCATATGCCTCCTCAAATACTTTCTGTCTCACCATCTCTAGTGCTTGATCTACAGAAGGAAATTCACTGTTGAACAAAAAGGTGGTTATAAAATTCTGGATCATACCTTCCCATTCTGAAGTGACAAGGCGCAACTCGGCTTGAAGGTACCAGTTAATCGGGGTGGTATCCAGCATATTGATGAATCTGTGTACCCATTGTTCTCTAGGAATGTCACTCCAGGCCTCTTCATAGCTTCGTACATGGTCCTTTGGGAAGCTTCAACCTGTGTACCGTGCTTCACAACTTCCTTCTTGTGCTGAAAACTGCACTGTCATCAAAGTTCGGCATTGTGTCCAGTTTGTAATATTGCTTTTATGTGTCCCCCACCATCTTGCTAGGGTGGCTTTCATGGCCTCCTCCGTTTCCATCAGCCTTTGTTGTGTTGGTACACTTGTCTCAAATTCTGATAAGAATTTATCTAAGGGGTTCAGCCCATCAAATGTGGGTAGATTACTCACGATTGTGCCAATTCAACGAACTTCTCTAGTTAGCCTAGCACATCTTCTTGTAGATACTTCGTACATCTGGTTCTACTAGTTCTCCAGTGCTTCTTCTGAGTCAGATGAGCATGTGTTGTCACTTCTCCAGCTCAGATTTCTGTTAGCTGTAGGGTTGATATAATCCTACTGTCTGGATGTTAATTTGTAGATGTTTTCCAGTTCAAATGCGTGGTCCTCTTCTCTGATAGGTTCTGTGTATCATGGACCTTCATCTGGATCTAAAGGTGCAACGACCCTAAGGCCATATTTCTCAAATGTCATGCGTCTTTTATTTAAATCAACAACAGTGGAATTTTTGAAGGCCCAATCAATTCCTAACAATGCAGGGTAAGGGCATCTATCATCAAAAATTTCAATTACCTCAAAATCTGCAAAGGTTCTTACTCCATCGTTGTCCAATGGGACATGCTCTAATCATCCAAATGGGTTGACATCTTGCTGATTAGCCATGCGAAGCCTGATAGGGGAATACACCAGCTTGGGTTTTCCCATCAGTGCCCAAGTCTGCTTCATCATGATATTGACTTCTGACCCTAAGTCAAGGACCACATAGTCTATCTCATACTCTCCTATCTGAGCATTCAAGTGTAATTCTTTATTTGTCCTTCTCCTTTTTCCAATTTGGTGCACTTCTCTATTCAGTAAGGAGTCTATTTTTCCTAGTTCATACTGCTTGATTAAATCTTGTAATTCTTGTACAGTGCCTTTATCTTGAATCAAATTAACACAAGTGTGCAAGAATTCCATGAGTTTTCTTACCTCTTTCCCTTATTTTGGTGGTGCAGATGGATCAAACGCCTGAGGCATGTCGTATTATTTGATTTCTAGTTGTCTCTTTGATGAAGATCCTTGATTTCCTTTGAACTCTTTTCTTGCCTCCTCGAATATCTGTCTTTCTTTCTTAGCATAGAACATTGGGGTCTTTTCTGTAGCTTTCCTAACTCCATGGTCATTTTTAGTATTTCCTTGGGATGCTCTGTCTTTTCCTGTAACAGGGCCTCCTCAGGTAATAACAATGACTCTAGGGTCTGCTCTGCGAGGTTCAACATATATCAATTTTACTTGTGGGTTCTATTGGGGTCCTCGTCTTTCCTGAAGTTTAGCCAATAGCAAAGGGAATTCTTCTATGACATGCTTGAAGGAGTTACAGTAACTATAGGTTGTGCAGGGATTCTAAAAATCCCTTGCTAAATGACCTGGCTACGCACAGTTGCAACATATTATTTTTCCTTGGCCTCGGCCCATACCTCCTCCTCATCCTCGTCCTTTGTAGCCACCGTGAGGAGTGAAATTTCCTCTCCCCGAAGAGTTGTACTGTGGATTATTTCCCTCTTGTTGTACTTCACCTTGAATCTTGTATATGTCTCTCGACCTTTCATGCATGAGATCATAAGATCTACAATCCTGATCATAATGCCCCACTAATTTACAGAATGTACAATACAAGTTTGTGGGTGTCTAGACATAATTCTGCATATAGTAGCACTCACCTGAGCAATGCCTATTTTTTCATACATCGCACCAGGGTAGGTTAACTTTCTTTAAGGGGATAGGAGCCCCTGATGCCAAGTAATCATGAAATAAGGGACAATGTTCCTTATCATGGCCTTTAGATCTGCATCTTACATACCAGATATCTTATGTTTTGTCTTTTCCCTTATCTTTCTTCATATCCTCGACTTGTAAAGACAAACTAGTTAACTGGCTAATGCCTGAGCTAGATTCTTCCATCGATGTTGATTCAAGATTCATGGCGATCTCCAAATCTTCTTCCTAAGATGCAATCTTTTGCTGTATCAAAGGGATTCTTATGCATGGTAACAATGCAGCGATGAACCACTCTTTGTTCTGTTCATCGTGGATCTGGAAAGTTAATCGACCTGTCAGGGTCTTGAATCTCTGGTCGAACTCCCAAACAGGTTCTGCTACCTTTTTTTTAATCTCTTTTAGTTCCATAATACATTGTGACTCCGACTTAGGTTTCTTAAACTCTGCAATCAGTGCATTCTTGATCTCATTCTGGGGCTTAGGCTGTGCTAGTCCTTGGACAAGTTTCATGTAGCAACTCAGTGTGCAGTCTCTTAGCATAGTGCTGAACTGGGTTCTCTTGATGGATTCATCGGTGATACTTTTAATATTCCATATGGCCTCGCACAGAAACCAATGCTAATCTGTATCTTTAGTGATCAGGGGATCAAATTTTGCTCAAAAATTCAAAGTTCTCAGAATCTATTCAAATCGAACAAGAACGGAGGCCTCATCGTTGCGAACCTAACGTAACTCATTTGGGTTCAAACAGACATCGGGAGCGAGAGATATCGTGACCTGTTCGAATCATCAAACAGGTAAAAAAAAGGGACGATGACTGGGTAGTCCGTACAGGCTGACGTGGCAAAGACCGTACGCTGACATGGTAGAGATGACATGGCAGTTTTGGATTGGCTGACAGTTGGATGAATCATGTTTCAACACGTGGCAATTTTTGGTTTGTGGTTGAGTGCCACGTGGCACCATTATATTGGTTATTGGTTCAAAACTATATGGAGTCCGTGGGATTCGAACCCCGGACCTCCCCACTGGTCAAAGCCTTTACAAAGTCTACCCTGCCAATGGGCCATGCGTTGTTCCTTGTTAACTATATGTGTTAAAATATATTTGAATTAAAGTAATGTTACATATGGTGGGGGGTCGGGCTGGGGCTTAGCCCCGACCCACAATTCTATTGTTTATACATATGACCATTGCCATATTATATGCGCGGGAGTTGGTATTACAAACGGAGCCTAGCCCTAGTTTCACATGTGACCACAGTTCCAATGTGCGAGGGTTTACATATGGCAGACGGTTGAGCCTCTGGTCACATGGCCTATGGCATGTGACCTTGCCACGAAGCACGTGGGGAAGTTGTGTTTAAAACTTAGCCCTTTTATATTTGCGCGAGGTCACATGATCCACATGTGCCCACGAGTTTGACGGCTAGGGGATGGCGTGCCCATAACCATCCTACAGTTTGCACCATTGGTGCGGTTGCGTTCAGTGTCGGGTTTTTACGCTTTAAATGGCGTGTGTGCTAGGTTGAACGTACAAGGGTGCAATTTGTAGATGCAGAGACAACAAGCTTGAAGAGGAGACTTCCAGGAAGCCCAACTTCTTCGTTTTTTGGCCAGACGAGGTGCCGAAAAAGCCTAGCTAGGGGTTTTTGGATGCTCTGAAGCCATTGGAGCAGTCTATTGGTCATTTTGAGCATTGTAAAGCACATTTTTGAGCACTTTGAGCAAATAATACTAATGATCCATTGGAAGATGGACCAGGAGATGTAGCCCAAGAGAGGGGTGAACTCCTTTATCATTTGCTATGTTATGTGTTTATGCTCATTGATTATGTTGCTATTTATGTGCATCTTAAATGAGTAAATCCTATTAATAATGTGTTGCAAAGTTGATCCATTTGCTTTTAACACATAAAATTTAACTTGCAAATATTTTCAAGATTACAAGTCTTCTTCATTTTTAGATCATTTAGATCCATCTCCTCTAAAGATAGGGAGTCTCATCTCATCTACCATAAAGCTGACTAGGGTTCTTATCTGAGTAGATGCTGGGATACTGGTAACAGTACTCTAAAGACTCTGGTGGTTCTGACTATTCTAACTGCTAAGTATTGTTGGGACAACATGAAGATTAACGTTACTTACTTCAGTAGTTCACATAGTTCTTGAGGTTTCTGGCTCACTTTGGCATAGTTATTCAGCTCCCCCTTCTTCTGTTCCGGTGGGATCTGGATGCTCTTCATTGGTTAGATCTACCTCTTCTCCACTATAGAAACCTTCTTCTCCACTATAGTTTTTCTTAAACAAATTCTCAAGGTGAGCTCCTCGGAATACTTTCCCACTACGCGTATGCCCTGCTTCTGTGTTTTTTTTTTCTGTCCGAGATCTTGAACATTATCCTTTTCATGTATGATCAATCTATTATATCTTCAAGATGTGGTTTTCATGCAAGAGCATCTTGATTCTTGGCTTCAGGAAGTGCAAAAATTTTCCTTTGGGTTCCTTGAAAAAGTATCTCTAGGCTTGACTATACAATTTTGTTCTGTCAACAACAAACTTAGTGATATACCCTCCGATGGTACTATCAAACCAATGATCTACTGCTCTGGATACAACATTGTCAACTCTCTTGAACTTCTGGATCAATGCTGGTGTCCAAACCACAGGGGGTCTAGATCTGATTTCAAACTACATGTCAGCTAACCTAGCCAAACACTCATATAGCTCCTCATGGATTCCTCCAAAGAAGATCTCGTGAATGTCGGTGAAGATGTATCTTTGTGACCAATCTTCAGTGCTTATTTTAGGGTTCTTGTTCTAGGCTTCAGCGAAGTCCTTCTCTTGATCGTCTATCCACTTATGAATCTCTGTCTTCAATGGGAACCACCTTGAAATTCCCTTAAAAAGATTCGATTCCTGGCAATGAAACCATTTGTTGGCACAAGGGCAGACCCAGGTTTTAGCTCCAAGAGTGCACCAACAAGCCCTAGCTACTAGCCCTTTCGACAACACCTACGAAGTAGGTGCAGTCTCACCTGAAGCAACTATGAGGGGGTTGCAGGACAGAGATGTCTACAACCAGGGGAATATGAAGCGGTGGTCCTTATTACAACAGCAACATAAAATGCATCTACCATTCACTAGATAGATCTATCCTTCACAGCTATAGATTTGATCTAATACAATAATGCAGATAACAATATAACAACAACAGAGCTCAAAATGTCAATCACACACCCTCTCTCTAGGGCTACATCCACCGAACTATGCTTATGATATATTAAGATAAATATTACAGTTCCGATCTGTACTCTTGGCCACCAGATCCTCTCTTCTCCATCTCTCTTTCTCTCTCCCTTCCTGCGCACCTAGCTGCAGGACTTGATCTTCACACCCAGCTGAAGATCTTACAATACCAGAAGGCTCTCTCCCTCAGCACTTCTCTCACCCTCAATACAATATTCTCCCAATGAAAAATAATCAACAACAAGGCTCAATCATAGTACTGACCCGACCTAGGTCCTCTCGAAATCTATTTATACATTACAATCCCTCACCGACAGCCTTAAGTCGAAACCTAGGTGTCAAAAACCCTAATTACCAAAACCCTGGGTGTCTACAACCCTAGGTCAAATTGACCCATTCTTTCCGGGCTTCGCCAACCTGTCTTTCCTTCTCCATATTGCGGTGCTCTAAGGCATCTAATGCTGTCTTTTTCCACTTCCTGAGTCATCCTCAGTCCATCTTCCTTTCTGATTTGTCATCCTCGATCTCCTCATCCAAAATCTTGCTTTTCCACACTTCGCTCCATCTTCTCTGTTCTTTTTCTCACTTCGACCCAGTGACAACCACTGTGTCTCCCACGAAGCTAACTTTTTACCTTTTCTTCCTCGTTCTTCGCTTCCTTCCGTAACCCAGGGCCAACGGATTTTGATGAAATATTTTCTCCTTTTGTTAAAATGACTTCAATTATGACTATTTTAAGTCTTGTGGCAGTAGAAGATTTACATCTTGAACAGTTAGATGTAAAAAAAACTTTTCTCCATGGGGATTTGGAGGAAGATATTTATATGCAGCAGCCACATGGGTATGAGGTCAAAGGGAAGGAAAATTTGGTATGCAGGTTGAAGAAGAGCTTGTATGGACTAAAGAAATCTCCAAGGAAGTGGTATTTGAAGTTTGACATGTTTATGCTAGAACAAGGTTATAGTATATGTCATTCTGATCACTGTGTTTAATTTAAAAAACTAGAAAATGGAAGTTATATTATATTGTTATTGTATGTATATGACATGCTTGTTGCAAGGTCTAATATGCAAGATATAAATGTGCTCAAGAAGAAATTATATAATTCATTTGCGATGAAGGATTTGGGTGCTGTAAAGAAAATCCTTGGTATGAGAATAACAAGAGATAGGAAAAATCACAAATTGACATTGTCTTAGGGTGAGTACATAGAGAAGGTGTTGGAGAGGTTTATAATGTAGAATGAAAAACCAGTTAGTACACCTTTGGCCATCCATTTCAAATTAACTAAGGAAATGTGTCCCAAGACACAGGAGGAGATACAATAGAGATAGAATACATGTCCAGGGTCCCTTATTCATCAACAATTGGAAGCTTGATGTATGCGATGGTTTGCACAAGACCAGGTATTGCACATGTAGTGGGAGTTGTGAGTAGGTATATGAAAAATCTAGGTAAAGAACATTTAGAGGCAGTTGTTGGAAGATTGGTTGTTTTCATTGATGTCAACCCTAGTCATTGGTTTTGGACCACAAGATTGATGAAGGTATTTGGACATGAAGGATAGTACACATGTAGATACAACACCCATGGATGGATAGTATACATCATTTTGTTTCCATTGGTAGGTGTCACGTCAGGTGGATCCTCATGGTTGAGGAGAAATTAATTTTTGAAGATGACAAAGTGAATTGAAGAAGGAAGTATAGGTCGACCCTGAAGATAATTAAAGAAAATAATTACAAAATAAGAAAGTGTCAGGTCAAACCTAATGTTAAAAGGAAGTGACGTCAATGGTATAAATACATATCATTATACATTCATTTTACACACACAAGTTGAATTTTAGAGGAAATTTGAAGTAAAGAAGGCCAGATTTCAAGGGAGGATGAAGTCTTTTGGTGATGTGTTCTAAGGCATGTTATTTATAGGTCATCTTACCATTTTTTCTATAATGTTTTTTCTAGAACGATTTATATGGTAAAATTGGTACATTATTTAGAAGTCATATCTAGGTACCCGTGGTAAAAATTTCATCTCTTTATTCACTATACTTTTAGAGATACACTATGTGGAAGATAGGGTTTTTGACTAGTCCCGAAGCTAGTCATAAACATGTGTTCTCGGTAACACAGTCATAAATTATTCATAGAGAATCAAAATGAAGTGATACCATTTCATTGGAAAGAGTACAGGCTGTAGTTTCTTGTGTGCAAATTTCAGAATCTGATGTTAAATATAGAGCGTGGGGCATTATGTACAAGTTCGCTCTCCTGAATAAACCAGAATTGAATAAGGTGTACCATTCTCTCTATAACTTCTTTTTGGGGAGGATTCAAGGAGTGAAAATTGGAGAAGTTTCAGAGAATACATTGAGTTATATTATCTACAGGATCAGATTATTCTAAGAAGTGAAGAATTGCAGAAGTTGAAGAAGTCTCAGGAAGCATTATCAGGTTCTATGTGATGGTTGGTTGATGGTGATAATTTAATGTAATTTTTTATTATCTCTCATACATTATTGGGCGGAAGGAAGGGGCAAGGATGGAAAGGTCAACGCTCTCTTGATATTGGAGGATTGCATCTTTCTTTGTGAGGTTTATCCCTCCCTTTATATTTGGAAGCTGTTAATACCTTTGGAAGTCATTAATTCCCTTGAACAATAACTATTGGTTATTTATCATATACTGTGCATGGTGTATTGTGGTGTATTTGTGTAACTCTTATACTATTGTTCATTTCTCATTGGATATAATTGAATGGTTTAAGTATAAGTTGAAAAAGTGTTTAAATTTCACTTGATACTGATTCACCCCCTTCTTAGTATCAACAACAGTAAAGTGGATTCTCAGGCATTTGAGAGGTACTGCTACTCATTCATTATGTTTTGAAGGTTCATACACTGTTCGACATAGATATGTTGGTTCAGATATGGCAGCTGATAAAGATAGAAGGAGGAGCACCAAAGGGTATGTTTTTACTATGGGTAGTGTTGAGACCTAGGTCTTCACACCTGCCCCTCCTGCCTCATTTTCCCTATACTTTCTTGAAAATATTTCCCCTTCTGGTTGGTTGAGTCAATTTCCCTCTCTAAATGACTTGGTTTCTATCATTTTTGTTCTTGATTGAGTCTTTGCGATTTTCGTTTCTGATTTTCTTGAAGGATACTTGCATGTTGTGATTTTGTTCGAAATACTTGTTATCATGTTTTCCATTGATTGAGTGTGTCGTAGGTCCACTAAGTATTTTGTGTGCGTAGGAGACTCTAGGACCACCAAGTCCTTTGTATGCACAGTAAGCTTCCGCAGGAAAGATACAACAATTTAGAGCAATCCATTTTCGGCTTAGATTTCAAGCCAAACAAACTGGTCAAATATTCAACGATGGAGATCTAACAGGTCGCTCAGATCAACAGTTCTCATCCATTCTGGGGTCTAGAAAGGCACGAGGTTTAATCGTAGAGTTACACAAACTGCACTCTGTGACTTCAGTGCCGAAATGTCTAAGCTCATCTTCATCAAAAACTCCCGACTGATGAAACCTTGAAGATTCAGAATCAATAACTCCCAAAACACCAAATGATTAAATTATTAATCTTGGGTTAATTAAGATGAACATGGTTAACAAATCAGGGAGTTTAGCACTCCGGGGGATTTCAACTCAAAGAAAATGCAGATTCCTAAAGTGCTGGAGCCATGAAAAATTGAAGTGGGTCCCGAACAACCATGTCACTCCGCAACATTGTCACTCTGGGAGATCCTCAAAATCTACATTCACAACTCCCGAACCACCAAATTGCCGAAGTGCCAAAACACCAAATGTTTAAGGAGTAATATTGGGTTTATAAGCGATTAATGCATGGTTAATGACTCCAGGGGTTCTATCCTTTGGAGGATATGTATACTCCATGCTCCGAAACCTTTGAACACCAAATTTTCAAAGTGGCTCACCCACATTTATTTCACATTTGAAATGTTTAAAAAGGGGTGCCAAACCAGGAATGGGGAAACTACATGTCTAGATTCCAGAAAAGCACCAGATGACTTGCTTCTTTCCTCCAGGGGACAAATAAGGGAAAAAAAACACTGCTAATAGATTCAGTTATCTCCAGTGGCCTCCAACAACATGCATGCATACCAATGATCAATACAGAGCCCGGTTCTGTCACTCCTAGTCCTTTTCTGTTAGATCTCAGTTCACTCCAGTGCATGCATCGATTTAATTTGATTGCAAATGGTAGTTTTTCGATTGCAAAACTCTTTTAAATTCAAACATAATAAGTGGTATTTTTTGTGTGAGAAGAACCACTCCTTTTTGTTTAGTCAAGTTTAGAGTATTCATTAACATACTCCAGTTGTGTGTTTTAATTAAGTTAATAAGCCGTTTTACAGTTGATGTGTAGAGCTAAGCCTCAATTCCACATTGGTCGAGGGCCTCCACATATGTGATCAATAAAAATTCTTTGTATGTTAGAAGGGTTCATTTTTTGGGAGAAGAATATCGATACAACAACTGGTTGGACCCGTTCTATGCATGGATTAAATCTCTCTACCTAGTGAAGATACTATTGATGACATTGTGTTTGTGTTCGAATTCATATGTGTTTCTCTTATCTTTAATACAGTATTGATTTGTGCTAAGTACATCTCTTTTCCTTCATCTATTGTATAACTTATCTTTATTAATATGTAACATGTGATAACACCTATGCTTTGATGAAGGTTTGTTTTTGCTGCAACCTGTGGGAATTACTATGTTTTTGGTACATATTTAATGCTTGAAATGACATTTTAAGACTTAAACTTCTAGAAATAGATTGTTCATTCAATGGTTTGTTGTTTTCCTTTGTTTCTTACCTTTCTTGTCTCAAGTGTTTGTCCTTGGTGTTCCACCATCCAAGGAGGACCCTCGTCCATGTCATTTGGCCAACCCAAACATGCTCATGTCTTGGTAAATCAACCCTCTAACTGAACCATAAATAAAAAACCAACCATTCATAACTTTAGGTGGCCTAACTCTTCCCTTAGAAGTCAGGTGTAGACTTTAGGACCAACATATTATGATGTTGTTGTCGGGGAATAGAGTAATGAAATATCTTTCCCTGGGAGAATGACAATGATCAGATCTGACCTTTGATGGTGAACAAAGATTAGACACATTTAGACTGCCATCTTTCACCTGGCGACTCCACTGAGTAAACATAAAAAAATAAATATTAGCTCCTAGAAAAGGACTCAAGAAATCCAAATATGAGCACACCAGAGCCACTAAGGCTCATCCTAACCTTGAGAAGGAAAAAATAGTATCTGAGCCAGAAATACAACTAAGAAAATCCACCTTAGCTCAGAGATATACCTCGCCCCTCAAGGGTAAAGCTGCACCTCAAGAATCTACTATTATTCATCATCACAATCAAATTGAATTTGCTATCCCTGAGAATCACAATTCCAAGGGAACACAGACACCTTCAACCCCTACCTCTACTTCATCATCCAGTCCAACATCCACTCTTGTAACTCAAATCAATTTTCAGATCCCTATTTACCAAGCAATGGCTACTAACATGATGGATTCCTTAATTCCTGGCATATATGCACCCCTACTGTTGCCTGTAGGCTTACATGCACTCCCATACATAGATTACATGAAATATTTACCAAGATATAATGGGGAAGGGGATGTCACAGCTGAGGAACATCTGGTATCCTTCTACATCTTTGCAAACAACTTTAACATTGACTATGCAGATGTGTGGATGAGGTTGTTTGTACAAAGCTTTGATGGGGAGGTAAGAAAATGGTTTCGGGGCCTCCCTCCAGCCTCCATTGTAGATATTGATGCATTAGATAAAGATTTCATAAAGCAATGGGGAGATAGAAGGGATTATCTGTATTACATCACTGATTTTGGGGCCCTTAAGAGAAATAATCGTGAGTCTATTTTGGACTTCACCAAGAGATATTATAAGATGTATGGTAGGATCCCAGATGAGATAAAACCAATTGAAGCCTCTACCAAGATCACTTATGCTAAATGCATTTGATGCAAAATTCTCTCTTTTGTTGAGGGAGAGAAGATCCAACACCTTGCTATCCATGCAAGAAGCAACCATTGAGGTTGAGTCCAACATCTTGGCATCAGACAGGTTAAAGACTAGGTTTGAAAAAGACAAGAAGAAATAGAGAGAGGAATTCCCCGCCTCCTCTAACCCAACCACATCTGATCCCAAACTTGATGAAATGACCAAAACTTTGAAGGATATAACATCTGAAATAGCTAAGATGAAATGGGAATCTAAACAACCAAACAAATCTTTTCAAGGGGCTGGGAACATAAATCCCAACTAGTTTAGAAGGCTGAATGATTCCCCTCAGATGATGCAGAGAGAGAGGAGGAATGCTGATGAACAAAGATTAGTACCCCCTTTCCAAAATAATAAGATTGAGGAGATGGATGCAGATAGTGATGCTGTGGATGATGCTACTATACTTTTCAATGAAAAATATTTTCACACCAGTCACTTAACACAACAAAATTATGAGGTAGCCCAACTGTCAAATCAGTTTGATGATCAGATAGGGGAAGAGGGAGTTATTCAAGGCCAACCCCAAAATAAATATGACTTGAGGACCAGAACATGCACTCCCAAAGCCACCACCTCTGATCAGAACAAAAAAATAGAGGTTCCTCCCAAGCCAAATCCAAGCAAGGGTGCATTGGCTAAAGCTCACCAACCTCCTCCTTTTAAACCTGCTGTCCTAGAAGTCAAGGAAGATGATAGGCCACAAGAATATTTAATCCTAGAGCATGAGTTGAGAAAKATCAATATCCATTTACCTCTATCATAATTGTTGAAAAATGAGCCTTTCAAACAATCCATTATGAAGGTTCTACAACCACCTACTTATGTTGTAACTTCTGATGTAATTAGTCTGTAGGATGAGARCCCAACCATTACTATGGGCCTACACATTGAGGATGTCTCTAATGCTTCTCCATCATTCTACATATCTCTAAATTTCCATTACAATATCCTACATAACTGTCTCATGGACTCAGGTTCCTCACACAATGTCATGCCTAAGGTTGTGATGGAAGAACTAGGTCTGGAGATCACCAAGCCCTACGAAGACCTTTACTCCTTTAACTCCAAAAACGTCAAATGTTTGGGATTAATAAAATATCTGGTGGTTTCTTTGGCATAGTTACCCATGAAGAGTGTAGTGATGGACATCGTTGTGGCTGACATTCCCCCCAAGTTTGATATGCTTATCTCCAGGTCGTGGGCCAAGAAGGTCGGGGATCATGACAAATGGACCTCACATATGCCACCATCCTTGTTTTTGGAGGATAACACATGAGGCTATACAAAGAGGTCATATTGGCCTATATTGTCATCAACCATCATAATCCTAGAAATCACCCAATTTATGTTGTTGAGGAAGACATTGACTCATCTATTTTTCATCTAGATGGTGATGAACCATAAATTACAGTCACCAAATGAAAGGATCAGCCTTTGAAATATCAGTAGAACAAAGTGTGTGTTGTTGGGAAATAATACCCTACGGACTAGCAACTAGGGTTAGGCTTGCATGCAGATGTTGACCGTAAAGAAATGACCTTTCAACCTACCACCCAAAAATTAAACCCCTATTTCACGATGCATACATGGAAAGGAACTACTAACCTTTTTACTGATGTTTGGTGTAGATCCTCCGTTGTGCTTTTGACCGCTTGCTTGCGCGGCTCCTTCCAAAGTAATCCTGCAATCAAAACAAACAACTACGCATGCATGCTACTTTTCTACTTGAGGGTTAGAAATTAATCATAAATTACACAAACCACATATAACTCATGCATTGGGACGGGAAAAGTATTCTTTTATTATCTTCAAAATGAATCAACTTACAATTTAAAGTCGAGACCGGCCACCACTCCTTGATCCTGATCCTGGGCTCCTCCTCTTCTTTTGTCCTCCAACTGCTTTGCGTTAATTCTCCTTAGGCTTGAGGAAAGGCTAAAGGGTTGGGACAATGGATTCAGCAAATGGGCAGAGTTTCTTCGCTATAATTTTCCTCTTTCAAATAGTACCCCTACCCCTTATTTTATAGGCTAGAAGGAGCTAGGGTTTTGGATGAACTCTCGACCATGCATGGCCGGGAGTTTAAGTTAACTGAACCATAGCTTTTTGTCCCATTGGCAACTTTCCTATTTTTGAGTTTTGTTAGGTAAATGCGGGCTATAGTAGGCCTGCTAGCGTTCACATGCGTGCAGTAGTGGGTTAGGGCACGTGTGCCTTTACCTAAGAGGATTTTCAAAGAGGTTGTTCAGCAAATGTTTTGGCAATGAAGGGATATGAGTTGGCATGATGCCAGGTAAGCATGTGGTACAATTTAGGGTTATAATAGATGCCCCCTAATGTGTGAGGTCAGAAGAGAATATGATGGCCGAAATACATTACCAATCTCTTACCAATCTGTACTGATATGCTGAATGAGGGAGCCCAAGAATCAGGAATCAGGAGGTGCCATCTGCAAAATAACAAATGTCTCACTGAGGTGGGCATACCCATTCTTGGGATAAAATAGAACCATGGCTACCAATCAAATACACTGTAGATCCATGTCAAATAACTATAAAGAGTAGCCGCGAATAATACACAGTGGAGCTACATCTCAAAATCAAAAAGATATACATATAGAGTATCCATCTCCCAGAAGCTGATTCGGCCTGATGGATGGACTTCATATCTCAAGCAACAACTTCAAAATCTTCTAAACTCAGGTAGGAGTGTAATATGAGTGTACGATTGCACTACCCAGAGGTCTTCGACAACTCGTCGGTTATGGACTTGATAATCTTGATGATCGGTTTGAAGGCTTCAGTGATTTCGAACAAGGACTTGATTGGACGTTCAGGATGGCTGGGTATGTAGACAAGAGACATATTACAGAGGGGCCGACTCAGGCTTAGTGAAAAACTTCCCTTGGATAATAGCACGACAAGTGATAAGACTCAAGCAACATATATGTTAATCATAAGTCTACGAAGCAGGAGGCAGCGCAAACTCTCCATGTGTTTGGAAGAGTAACCAAACGGTGGAGGACACAACTCTATATAGCGAGAAAAAGCTTCCTAAGATCGTACTACATCCCATAGTCTGATAATCAAACAGACAGATGTGCTTTATCCAAGGGCGACTCATGATTCTTCCAATAAAGAAAATACCTTTCCCATCCTATTTTTGGGGTATATTTGATTTTTTTGTTCTTTTGATGATTTTTGAAAAAGAATAAAGGAATATTACGTTATAATGGAGGAATGAGTACTGCAAACATACAAGCTCAAGGCACAAGGACAAGACTGATGTTCTGGTGAAATTATACTCTGGAAAAATCCTCCAGCGGACAAAGGTGTTAAGACGCAAAAGCAAACTGTTACAAGGCTGATGGGTAAGGTATGCGAATGCGGTTGATAGAACACACAATGGTAACGTCCTTCGATGTAAGTTTAACGAGCCCAGAGAAGAGAAGCTCGGTGGTTTTTCATATTTAGAGAGTCTGAAAAAGCATAAAAGGAAACTCCATTGGGGTACCTTTTTCGTCAATAGTCTATTCATTTCGAAAAAGGGATAAACTAGCACCGATTAGACGTCAATTCAAAGCCATTTTAACGAGTGTGACAAGGACAAGATCACTCAACGATTTTTTCACTTTTAAGGAGTCTGAAAAAAGATTAACTATGGACTTCGTCAGGAATATTCTTCTGGAACAATTTAACGAGTGTGAAAGAATAAGGTCACTCGACGATCTTTTCAATTTTAGGGAGTCTGAAAAGAGCTTAACTATGGACTCCGGGGGGGTTTCTTTTTCGTAAATTTAGTTCCTCAGGCCCGAAAAAGGAATAAAATTATACCTGAGAATACTCTTCTAAAGAATGGGAATTCGATAGAGTATACCTTTGTTCATACAGTTGACCATCCAGACTGAAAAAGGGGTAAACTACCGTCGGACAGACGTGACTTCAAATTTCATTTTAACGAGCGTGAAAGGTCACAAGATCGCTCGACAATCTTTTCATGTTTAGAGGGTCTGAAAAGTGCTTAAAAGGAGACCAGTTATGTTTTGGGAGTCTGGAGGGTAAGGAAAAGAGTGAAAAAGACCCATGCAAATGAGGCTCAAACTCGTATTCAAGAAAGACTATACGGACTCCCGAGCCTACAATGTTGTTAAAAACGACATGGACACCATAATGCAACCAGGACCTACCCAGGGCATCCATGTTGTGGTAAGCTCTACCACCAAGTTGTGACACTTCTAGAGCAGATATGACGGTTCTGTGTCACAACCGGGTGGGAACGATCCTATAGCATAAGAAAAATCCAACGAGATGCAAAAGTTGGGGCGATATCCTAACCTATATGCTCAAGTGGATTTTTGATTTTTTTTTTTTTTTTTTATGGACCGTCAATATATTTTTATTTTTTCAAAACTCAAAAAAAAGTGTCCCAATACCTGATCAAATCCCTCCCATATAACTCCTGGATCACTCTAAATGGTTTTTGGTATAAAGAAACTGATAAAGGGGCCCAAAAAAGTGACAAAAAGAGGCCAAAAAGTCTATAAATAGAAGCTGACAGCTCATTATCACCATTGYTGATTTGGAAATTGACTCTGGAGCCAAAACACCCCCTTTGCCAAAGATCGTGATTCCGGGAGCTACAGTGGATGAAACAGACTTCTGCTTGGACCAAGTAAKTACAAAATCCCTTGTCTAGCTATTCAATACTTCTTTAGTATCATTTAGTTGTGTTTTGGGGGTGGGCGTCGACCTTAAAAAGGTCGGCCCCAGGAAAACGTGGGCTGTCCAGGGACAGCCCGCGGGTACCCGCATGTAGAGAAAAGCCTACCCGCGGGTACCTGCGACTGTCACCTCTAAAGGCTGCGGGTACCCCCTCGTGTGATGAAAAAGAAAAAAATAACAAGTATTGACCCTCCTTTTACTTTGTTGTGTTGGCAGGATGTATGTTCAGTGGAGGGAAAGGGAGCATGAGGCCGCCAATGAGTTAGTGGCTGTAGATCCGAATGTTGTAGCCATGCTGATGCAGTGCGGGTTGGTAAAATTATTTTTATGTCCATTCATGCACGCACAACCAAGGCTACTGAACGCCTTGGTTGATTACTGGCACCCTGATGCAGAGGCATTCATGCTAGAGGGACAATCCTTGGTGCCCACCACCGAGGATATTTACTTTTTGACTGGCCTCTCAAGGAGAGGGGAACCAGTCTCGGAGCTGATTGATGAGTACTGTGAGGCTGGGACCGATCATAGAGGTTCATCGGTACTTGTTAGTAGGATTACCAGCCTCGCCCTACAGACTGTTTTATTGCTCATTGGGCGGATTACCGGCTCAGCAGTCGTGCACTAGGCTTCACGCACACAGATAAACTTTGCAATCCAGTGCATGAATGCACAAATTTTTGATTGGAGTACCACACTGTTGGCGTGCATGAAGAGTCAGTTGATAGCTTGCCGATAGCGGACACACAGGAACTTCGGGTTTGGGACCATCCTGTGTTCATTCTTCTTCGAGAGAGTTCTGTGTTTCAGTCCTCGGCTAACAGTACGAGGACTTCTGGCCACTTTCCCCGCAGTATGCATATGGGCAGTGTTACTGCCGCGACACGGTGGTGGAAGGACCGTGGAGGCCTTCAACGATGAATTTTTTGCTGGGATGTCACGACAGATCCTGGCTATTGAGGACTACCCATATGCGGGGATCGACTTCTCCAGAGATCCAGAGATACCAGTGCCTCCTGGTGAGGAGTGAGGGGAGATAGGTAAGTCTCCACCTGTATAGTTTTTTTTT
>SNQJ01S0144317.1:0-14456 GCA_010110895.2 Picea sitchensis
TAACAAAAATAACATAACTAGTCAATCAATCAAACAAATCCCTCCTTGTGGCTCCCATAATCATTCTCATAATTTGAAAATTAAATTTCAATGATATTTCAAATTATATCCAAACATATAATATCCAAAATATCCAAAAATAGTTTGTTGTCAAAGACCTTCAGCAGTCCACTGTCCTCAATAAAACAATAATAAAACATAATCGAAAACTGCATTTGCCACTTTGAGAGGTAATTTTTCCTTTTTCCCTGCTATCCCCTTTTGACTTTCCTAAATTAGCCTTAGGTTGTGTCGATCCTTGAGGCTTGATCTCACTGATGACATGGAAATAATCATCTCTCAAGTGCATACGGGATGATACGAATTTGGTTGAATCACTTGAGGGAGAGGAGGGGGGAGCAACAACTTTTCCTTCGTCATGCATGTGGTAGGCTTTGGTTTTGAGTCTTTTGCTTGTGTGGGAGGATTGTATAGGTGAGTGTGCAGGGGAAATCTAGACATTTGGGTTAACATGTGTTGGAGCAGTAGGTAGAGACAAATTTGGCTAGCCACGATGTTGGGAGACTATTGGGTGAACAATTTACTGCCATCCGTCATTCTTGGGAACTTCAGGTTGCAATGAAACATGAGGGGGCACAGGGATACCAGGGACATGTGGGCCTTGGAAGGGAGGCCTCTCTGGTCCAGGTTGGACTACCCCTTGTCCAATCCAATTGAAAAATATATCTTGGAAGAGTTGGTTTAACTCTTGAGGATCTGGATCGAAATGTATTAAGAATCTGGGCCTTCTAGGCCCTCTATTCCAATTCCCTCTACCCCTATTATTTCGACCATGACTTCCTCTATTGAAGAAGCTCATCCTATATGCAACAACTATTAGCAACTATCTTCTTAAATAGACCATACATGACATTCTCTTAATATGAAACAAATTTGGCTCAATAATCACACCAGACCAATGGAATCCAATCCATAAAATTCATTTAATAATTGTCAATGAGCAGGGGGTGAATTAAGGTCCAGGGATATCTAAGGGGATTGTATTGAGAGAAAAGTGAGAAAATGAAAGGCAGTAAGAACACGATTACTGCTCAACAATTCATTAAACAATCGATTGTACAACAATAACCCAAACATATTAGTTGTTATCTATCTCTGTGTTATTTCTTAATCGTTGTAATATAGAGCTTTAATTTAATTTTAAAGAATAGGGCGTGCAAAATGAATCTGGGATCGTGAGGGGATTTGTAATGAGCGAAAAAAGTGAGAAAATGACAGGGAAATAGATGGATATTGCTTATAAAATAAATTAAGTCAATTATTTATCATAACTTTGTTCAAATTTAATCCAAAAAGAATCCACCTAAAGACCAAAACATTCATTGTTTTCCATTTCATCAAACTACTTGTTGTCTCAATAATCATTAAATTTCCCAGAATTCCTTTATCTATAACAATCTGTGCATTTATAATTTATGAAAACATTTCTCATTCAACAATATTGTGCATATTAATGTTGATCTCTTCTTTTTAAAATAATTAAAATATGCACAACAATTCTTGATATATTATGCCCAACATTTATCCCTGATAATCAATAATGCACCATGATAACAATCAACAACCACTGTTCTCTAACCAATAATCGGGCCCGATTTAGTATACACAGGTCTTCTTTAAAAAACATGGACATACTTAAAAGCATGCCCAATCATACACGAGTCTTCAATCATACCAATCGACACAATTTTTCATTGATAACAACAGTCAACCCAAACATAAACCCCAAGCTTGATATTTGTGTGTATCAGCATATATAACTTCTTTTTTAAACAATTGATAATCTGCACGATGATACCAATATAACCATATCATGTATGAAGCGAACAAAACTATATTGACACACAAACATATCTTTTTACCTTGCTAGGACCCCGATCGAGCTTGGTAAAACTCACACAGGTATCTTCTTATGCAATCAAGATCATGCTAAATTAAACACAATTATTGAGACCATAAATGAATAGAAAGACAACTCTCGATTGTATGCAACCACTCATTTTCTTTCTTAATTTTCAAACAAATTCATCGCAGAAAGACCAGACATAGACTTTTCCAAGAGGATGGATTTATAACGAGAGATTACGTGTCTTTAAAATTCCACAGTCGTTAATTTGATAACCCAATACTTGACAAACCCCAGAATGTGCCTGAGCAGAGAAGAGACAAGTCAGACAAATCAGGCTCTTTCAAAAATCAAATGCAGAGAGACAAAATAAGCATGTTTTTCCTTTTAAATAAAAACATAGAGAGTTGATGGTCTTCCAATACTTATATCCATTTTACCATCGATTAACAACCATAGGCCAAAATAAAATTTTGAAAACGAAACAACAGTGAGCCACACAGTCCTTCGACTTATTACTCCAAGCCCTGTACAGAACCATAAGTTAACACCCAAGGAGAGACAAAGGAAATCCGAGTAAAGCAACTCAGTGCACACAGGTGGCTCTAACACTTGTAGAGAAGAGACGAGGGTTAACTTAATAGTGGAAGGTATTCAAACACAGTGAGATAATGTATCTTTCCAATCACCCGGGAGGTTGACAACTTTTGACAACAACCACAGTGGGGCTTCGAAACACATAGTCATCATAATAGCAGAGATGAGAGGAGCGTGTGAGGAAAATCTTTGTGGGATAAAAATGCTAGGACACTAGTCGTATAAATTTGATACATACACAGGCATGTATCAACATTCAGGGCCAACCAAGACTAGATATTTGGGAAACCTTCAATGAAAAGATAGTAAGAAATGGGCCATCAACCATGGCTCAGGGTTTAAAAAAAATAACACACCAAATGTCGACAATTGCTCTGCAACTGGATAAAAATTACAACAACGACCGAGAGGGAAACGAGTTGACAGACATTGATATATTGAACGATGAATAAAACCCTCAACCATCAAACTTAGAGCCTTATTGAACCATTGTCACTATTATTCCATAGAGACCCATCATAAAAACCTCACTGGCCGAGAAAACAACCAATGCACAAAAATTAATAATACCCATTTCTTTGCTTACAATTACCAACATTTTACAGTCATCACAGAGATCCATAACACCATATTTACACACAGTCGAAAATCTCAAAAACACACAGAATCCATGCATCACTAAGCCACCATTTGGTTCATAAAATAGAGAATCCATCATGGATGGAGAGAAAAGAACCATACCTGTGATCAAATCGCTTAAATGATGAGTTGGTCGATCTTTCCCTTCCAAACCCTGAAAATGCGACACTTCACAACCAACAGAGAAACAATGCAACAATGCTAGGGTGACAGGCGATAGGGAGGTTTGGAGTGATGTGCAGTAAATGCACGTCACTTCCTCACCTTGCCCCATTAAATTCTATGTACAAGACATCCCAATAAACATAAGATCCACCATTAAATCAAACCATATAACCAATGTATAATCAATGCCAATCTGTCGTAAGATCCGAGACCATATCTATTGTATAGTGCGCCACCCAAGATATTTCATACATTAATCTTTGCCATAACTCCGCACAATAAACCATATCAACATTTTTATGTGTGCCTCCATTCGACTTAAATAGAATATGAATAGTCCTTTAACCAAACCATAGTATAATAGTTAGGACTAACACTTGTATCCATTAATTCTTTCATTTGAAGTTCGCATGTAGTCTTTTATCATGGCTTTAGGATTAATACATAGTTTCTTTCATTTTTCTATAACTTTAGAACCTTTTCATAGTTTTTTTCTTTGTTTTGATCAAACTTCCATTAAGTATCCCTTGCATATATGTGGATAAGTAATTAGTACATGAATTAGTAACTAAGTTATAACATAGCACTTGTAAACAACATGATCCTCATACCCATGGAAACTGTTATGTGTCACAAGTGATTACCAACAACATTCAACAATAATACATTCTCCACTCATTATCACGCCAAATGAAACCAAGACTAAATCATAAAAAATGTAGGACTGTGTAGGCAAAATCATAACAACAACAAAATATGTGTAATATGCCTATCTTTGCGCCTCTAGTCTACAAGGGGTCCCACCTACTAGTATTATATTATTATCATAATTAAATAATAACGCTTTTAGCAATACTTTGTGGGAAGAATTCATCGTTACAATTTTAATCGTCAACAATTTGGATTAGGTGAGGGGCCACCACTATCCACATGGAAGATGTGTAGGGCTTTGGACAACCCCATAAGTGTAGAACTGACAATTACAAAGAAATAGAGAAGAACGTGTTTAACTAAAAACGAACAAGAGGAGCTAGTTGGAATAGGTGGTTGGCCACCAATATCCACCTGGATCAGATTTGGAATAGTCAGTCTATGGTTGGGTGGAATTTATGTCCCAAGCAGTTGGTTGCACAACTGTTGTGGAAAGATAAGTGTTTTATCTTGTTGTTGTGTTAAATTATGTGTTTAATTGTTGTGCATGAACTTTGTGTATTTGGAGGTGATTTATATGTTGTTGTAATGAGTTTTTTAGCTGCATTTTAGTTTGATTAATAACATGTTGTAGATGCTTCTATTTTGTGGTTGTATATAGTGGAAAAATCAGTTTTAATTCATAGTTGTAAGCTACAGGCATTTAATTAACTGTAAATGAATTAATTTATTTGGCCATAAATTTCGTTTTTAAGAGTGTTTTGCATCACAATGCCCCTCGGTTGGGATGGGGGATGTTACATTATGGTATCAAAGCACCTGGTTCAAACACCGAGCTTGTATGGGCCAAGATGGTTGTGAATTCATGAAATTCATTGTTGCAGATTTTGTCTGTGACCGATTTTTTGGGGGGGGGGTTGATATTTTAGAGAGAAATCCCCAATTTAGTGAGTGAAATTCGAGTTTTAATGTCCACCTGTAGAGTTACAGGCATTTGGAAGAATAGGCAGCTGATATTGTGTTGATCTCATGATGGAGGGCCAAGACTCACCATGAAAAATTTATAATTCCTAAGGATTCGACCATTTGAAAGGTTGATGGGAACGATGACCATGATTAAGTTAGGGGTTGTGAAAGGGAGCCAGACCTTTTTCTTGTCCAAGTGACCTCAGGCTCGAGTCCACAGACTTAACCAAATCTTTAATGAGATTTATCTTGAATAAGATTTAAGACCATAGCCCCCTGGGGCTTGTCAAAGTTCCATATGACCAGGGTCTTAGAACTCTACTCTATGCTAAAAAGGAGCTAAGAATTCTGAGCTTTGGGACTTCGAAGGTTTGGAACTCTAGGATGTTAGAAATTCACAACACTTTAATATTGTCAAAGGAAACCTACATGCACGATTACCAAAAGAAGGTAGAATGATAACTCGCAATTTCCTATCCATTGTCATGGGATTCACCTTATCGTTAAACCATGACCAATTTTTTTAGTTGCGAAGTAACGAGGGTCGTAGATATGAGGATATTTTGAATCCTTCCTTATCGTTGGATACACGTCATGGTCAAATTCGACGTTGACCCACTCCGGGAGTAAAAAGGCGTTAAACGATCGGAACTCCTGAACATCGAAAATCAGGAACCAACACGAGTTGTAGATCTATGGATCCTTCATGATCTCTCTCAACTATTTGATCAATCCTAATGGAAGGAAAACGTAATTACTTTGGCAAAGTATTTCTTCAGGAGACTTGACATGTTGGTGTGTCAAAGTTCTAAACTGAAGTACATGGAGAAGAATTCTGAAACTTCGGTACTCTAGGAGATTCAAGGATATAGGAGGATGTGTTAGATGTCGAAGCACTGAACAACCTCAGTCTTCCATCTCAACTAATTATTAAGCCAGAGCCATCAATCATCAAGTCTTGGAGGTGTCCAGGATTCATCGGAGTTATGGGAAGTGGAGATCAAACCATATATTGAGGACATAGATCAATAGAGGAGAGCAAAAGCACATTGGAAGTTGAAAGGGCGTTAATTATTAGGAGGTCGTGTTATTTTTATCAGGACCATCAGATAGCTTGACTATGTGTCGACATAGGATCTACGTGCTCAATAAGGAAGGAGTTAACAAGCGGTCATGTTGGAATGCACAGACCGTAGATCTCGATGATTGATTAAATCATGACCGTTGATGAAAACGCTCGAGGAATGAAAATTTAGTGTGGGACCCTTTCCAAGTCTAAACTTTGTGTTAGGTATGTATAAATATTAACCATCATATCTAAGGGTGTATCGTTCCCCACCATATATTTTGGAGCGAGAGGAGGGATTCCATCATGCTAATGTTGTGCAGATGTCATGAGCCTGCATTTATGAGGAAGCTACATGGAGGTCGGTAATTGGTTGAGGTAATAGGGAGTGGGTCTCCGTCGAGCTTAAGAGTTGGGAAGGTGAGATGAATAAGTCTACCAACCCGTGAACCCAAAAAAAACTCACAAAATAATATAAGTGTTGAGACTTTTCAGGAAGATTTATGAAAGGGATAACTATTCTTTCGTGAGTCTGCAAGTCTGAAAGTCTGCAAGTCTGCAAGTCTGTGAGTCTGTGAGTCTGCATAGATAGAAAAATAATCTAAGTGTTGAGACTTTTCGGGTGGACTTATGAAAGGAGGAATTATGCATCTGTGAGTCCGAGAGTCCGCGAGACTGCAAAGATGAAAATGGCTAAGTGTCAAGACTTCTCGGATAGACCTCTAAAAGGATGCTTATAGAATTTTTCATCCACGAGTCCGTGAAGATAGAGAGATATTCCCTGCGACCAGCAACAATGTCATCGTCAAGGGACGACGACCCAGGTTATGACCGTGCCATGTCATATGGAGTGAGAGAGTTGAAGCTACATGGATTCCATGTGGCAAAGGGAATGGCCATTGACCAAATATGCCCCGAAAAAAAACTTTGGAAGGCTATAACTTTCAAACCCAAGCTCAATTTTGGGAAAGGTTTTAGTCGTTGGGAATTTTTTGGGGGGAGGAATGCATCAAGCAAATAAAAAAAAAACTTGAATTGGTGTAATGTGTCCTTCAAAAATTGATGAAGAAATAACTTGTATTCCATTTAATGAAATGTTTTATATTATGCCTATTCTAACAATAATTATTACATGAACTTTTCTTGCATAATTAGAGGTACAGAAAGAAACTTTAGTTCTTATATGAGGACTGGAATCATGGAATATTCTCAAGGATCTTACAACCATGAGAAAGAGATGAGAGGTCTGCATGTCAACATGGGGAATGTTGATATAGAGTCAAATGGAAGAAGAGATAGGAAATAGCATGTCATTGTGAGAAGTCTGCATAGGGAAGTGCAGAGCTACATGGATGATAATGAAAGGATTATGAAGGCTCGGTAAGAGATACTTCATAGCTTAAATATGTTGCATAAGAAAGTTAACAAAGATTATGGCACCAAACAAGAAGCTAGTGCCAGACAAGTATCGACATCGAGATCCCATAGAAAAAGTGAGGATCATGGAAATGATAGGCATTCAAGAAGCATGAGTAGGCGCCATCATTCTCCAAGGTAGTCCACTAGAAGAACTCATGCAAGCTCAGGGAAAGGGAGTAGCCCGAGTGTGTCTCATGTTCAAAGGAAAATAAAAAATCCCAAGGAAGACATATTGCAAGATGAACTCAGGAAAATCAAGCCACCTACTTTCAATGGTGAGAACAGAAAAGGAGAAGAGGCATAGGCATGGTTGTTGGAAATGAAGAAATATTTCTAGCTGCATGATTACCCATCCCAGATATAAGCTAGAATTTCCACCTACCACCTGCAAGGAAAGGAAACTATGTGGTGGGTTCAGCTTAAGAAAGCCAAGAACTTTGACGAGAAGAGGATCTCATGGAGGCAGTTCAAAGGATATTTCCAAGAGAAATATTTTTCCAAGAATTAATATGAGAGAAAGATGAAAATTTTGTTTGAACTCAAGTTGCGAGCCATGAAAATGGAGGAATATTAGAAGCAGTTCTTTGAATTGTTGAAGTATGTTGACTTCATCAAGGATGAGAAGGTTAAAATACAAAGGTTTATAAGTGGGTTACCCTCCTTCTATAGTGACAAGATTCAATATGATAACCCTAAGACCTTGGAAGAAACCATAAGAAAAGAAAGGCACCTTTGTGAGCAAATCAAAGGAAGGCTAGTGTTACAAAAGGCTTGGAATGACAAGATGAAAGGGGAAAAGGATCAAAGGCAGAAAGGTTTTAAACCACCGTTTTTCATAAATAACTCCCAAACAAATCAGCAAGGCTAGACAACCGAAAATGATCAAAAGAATTTAGATTCATTTGGGAAAAGTCCAAGGCAACAACCTATTCAATGTTGGGGATGTGAGGGGAATCACTTATATAGGGACTTATGTCACAAAGGAGAAATAATGAGGACTATCCACAAAATTCAAGAGACTGAAACAATGGAATACATGGGAGGAAGAATGCCAAGGATTTATCCATCCTTGGACAACAAGCAAGAAGAATATCAATCCCCCATGATCGAAGTGGAAGGTAAGATTGATAACCATCCCATAGAAATTTTAATTGATTCCAGAGCTAGCCATAGTTACATAAATGCTAACATTTTTGAAATATTTCACTTGCAAAGAATTAAGCATAAGAAATCTTGGTTAGTTCAATTAGCTACAGGGGTTAAGAGAAAGATCAATGAGTTGGTTAAATATTGTCAAATAGACATGAATGGACTCAACACGAAGGTATATGTAAACATCATACCATTGGGTTCATATGACTGTCTAATTGGCATGGATTGGTTGGAAAAACATCATGCTGTCCTTATAGACTATTACAAAAAGACAATCGCATGTCTTGATGAGGAAGGGTAGCAAGGAAATATTCAATGCATTCCAAGAGCTATAGTTGTTAGAGATATTTCAGCTATGCAGTTGAATAAGAGCTTCAGGAAGGGATGCCAGATGTTTGCAGCCCATATCGAGGAGGCATCCAAAGATAAAGTGGAAAGCATTAAATACCATCCGGTCTTGAGGGATTTTGAAGATGTTTTTATAGAAATTCTAGGATTTCCACCCAAGAGAGACATTGATTTCTCTATTGATTTAGTGCCAGGAGTTGCCCCAATGTCTAAGACACCTTACATAATGGGCACACCAGAATTAAAATATTTATAGATGCAACTTAAATAACTTTTGAAGAAGGGATATATATGTCCAAGGGTGTCACCTTGGGGAGCCCCAGTTATTTTTTTAAAGAAAAAGGATGGAACCTTAAGGATGTGTATTGAGTTCAGGCAACTTAATAAGGTTACCATAAAGAATAAGTATCATTTTCCAACAATTTATGATTTGTTTGATCAGTTGAAAGGTGTAAGAATATTTTCAAAGATTGAATTGAGATTAGGCTATCATCAAGTAAGGATAAAGGAAGAAGAAATCAACAAGACAACATTCAAAACAAGATATGGGCATTATGAATTCACAGTAGTTCCATTTGGGCTATCGAATGCCCCAACAATTTTTATGTGTATAATGAATGGAGTGTTTAGGGAATACCTGGACAAATTTGTGACTGTGTTCCTAGATGATATCCTCGTCTAATCTAAATTAGAAGATGAACATGAGAAACATTTAAGAATGGTGTTGTAAGTTTTAAGAGAGCATAGATTGTATGCTAAGCTAAGTAAGTGTGTCTTTTATCAAAAGAATATTCACTACTTGGGGTATATAATATCAACAACATGGATAGAATTTGATTATGAGAAGATAGAGGTCATTAGAGTATGGTCAATGCCAAATAATGTGATAGAGGTCATATCATTCATGGGTCCTTCCGGTTATTACCGAAGATACATAAAAGGTTTTTCAAAGATTGTGAGTCCAATCACTTCTTTGCAAAAGAAGGGAGTGAAATTTGAATGGAATTCCAAGTGTGAAGATAATTTTCAACAGTTGAAGGGAATATTGACAAGTGCACCAATCTTGAATATTGCAGATCCAAATGAATAATTTTTTTGGTGCACCAATGCATGCAAGGACTCGGTGGAGTTATTAGTCAAAAGGACCATGTGATATGCTATGAGTCCAGAAAATTAAAAGAGAATGAGAGGAATTATGTTATACATGACTTGGAGTTAGCAACGATTGTACATGCATTGAAAATGTGGAGGCATTACCTTATGGGTAAGAAATTCGAGCTAAGAATATACCATTGTGATCTTAAGCATTTATTTGGAAAGCCAACACTAAATGTTAGGAAAACTAGATGGCTAGAATTTTTGAGTGAATATGACTTTGAAATTAAGCATATAAAGGGAAAGGAAAATCAAGTGGTTGATGCACTCAGCAAGAGAGCTCATGAAGTACATATTGCATCAATTATCATGTACATGATAGATCTGAAAGACATAATTGTTGTAGCAGCAAATTCATATCACAATTTTTTTTAAATAAAAGAGACATTACAACAGGGTAACTTTCAGTAGAAATTTAATTATTATGAGCTGAAAGAAGATGGAATTCTCATGTATGAAGGTAAAGTGTATGTGTCGAATTCTGGGTAGCTAAAAAATGCAGTACTAAATGAGATGCATAATTTTTTATATGCAGGGCACCCATGATATTAGAAGACAATTGCAACAATAAGAAGCCAATAGTTTTGGACAAGAATGAAGAAAGAAGTGGCTAATTACATAGCCATATGTCTAGAATGCCAAAAGGTAAAGACATAACACAGACACCCAACAAGTTTTATACAACCATTTCCCATTCCATAATGGAAGTGGGAAGTAGTTACAGTTGATTTTATTACTAAGATTTCTAGAACAGTGAAGAAACATGATTCCATCATGGTGGTGGTGGATAAATTTACTAAAGTAGTGCATTTTATTCCAATAAAGACTACACACAAGGAAACAAATATTGCAGATATTTATATGAAAGATGTTGTTATGCTACATGGAGTTCCTAAGGAAATAGTTTCAAACATAGATCCAAAGTTTGCTTCCAATTTTTGGAAGGGTTTGTTCAAGGGATTTGGAACAAATTTAAATCTTAGTATAGCATATCATCCAGAGTCAGATGGGAAAACAGAAAGGACTAATAGGATAATTGAGGGCATGCTTAGAATGTACATGATAGATCAACCATCAAAGTGGGAAGATTATATCCATTTAGTTGAATTTTCCTACAATAATGGGCATCAAGCCTCATTGAAAATGATTGTAATTGAAGCATTGTATGGCAGAAAATGTAACACACTAGTGAGTTGGGATAATCCAACAGACAAAGTAGTTGTTGGTCTAGAGTTGTTAAAATAAATGGAAGATCAGATGGCAAAGATAAAGCAGAATTTGAAGGCTATTAGGACAGGAAGAAAAGTTATGCAGATAGGAATAGAGTTTTTAGATATTTTAAAGTGGTAGAACATGTGTTCTTAAAAGTAAAGGAAAAGAGAAGTTCGATAAGATTAGGAAGCTACCCTAAGTTGGCAACAAGATATTGTGGACCTCTTGAAATATTAGAAAAGATAGGGCCAGTTGAACACATTTTAGCATTGTCTGCATCCATGATAGTGCATAATGTATTTCATGTGTCATTGTCAAATAAATATGTGCATGATCCTAACCACATAATTGATTGGAATGTGATCCAGGTGGAGCACGGAGGGGATTTCTGGGTGGAACCAGTATGCATCATGGACCAGAAAGTCAAAATGCTCAGCAATAAATCCATAGGGATGGTAAAGGTTCAATGGACCTGCTATGGTCCCAAAGATTCTACATGGGAACATGAAGAAAACATACAGGAAAAATACCTGCAAATATTTTACAGTTTTGAATAAAACATAACGCAAGACTCCATTTTAAGCAACTAAAATTATGAAACCACATCTCAAAGCCCTGGCCAACTGCGTTGGGGACATTGATAAACAAATGGCTCATTCCTTGGGATAACCTTGATAAATGGATGGTACATCCATTTGGTTAACTCTGATAAACGAATGGTGCATTCTATGGGTCGACGAGTTGAGAGGAACATGAGATTATGGTTGGATTTGTTGTTGGAGTTGTTAAATTGCAGAATTTTTATTTTACGTGATGTAAATTTGCATACATACATATGTATATAGCTATAGAGTGCACCGAGGATGACAAATAATTGTAGGGAAGGGGGAATGTAACATCCCCACTATAATCCCCAGTTTAATTTATTCTTATGTAGGTATAATATGTGGTTGTGGCCAAGCAATGTAATATGTGAATTGTATTTCCTTGTTTTACTAATAAACAAATGTGATGCCAGTTGCTAAGGGGACATGGACAAGATATGGGGGTTGAATTAATCCACAAAATGGGGGAGTGTCTAGGATAATGGCCAGGAGGGGCCCAAGGGGGGAAATACCCATGTATATTGATTTACCCATTTTTCCTAAATTTTCCATTTGTATATGAACCTTCCCATTTCTAATTGAGTGTTCCCTAAGCCAATCATCAAATACATGTAAGAGGGTGGGTGTGAGTAGTCACATCCATAAGTTATTGGGCACATGGGGGTTGAGTACAATTAGCTTGGGGAAGGGTGTGAGTCAAGAAAGGCAAGAAAAAGAGAGGAAATTTGTATGGGTGGGAACAATAGTTTTTAGTTAGAAAAGATTGTGCATGAGAGCCAAGGGGAAAAAAAGAGGAAATGGAGATGGAAGATGATGCAATCATGGAGGGTGAGTGCTACAGAATGTTAGAACGTAACTAAAGATAATTGGAGTTGCAAAAATGAAGATCTGGTTTGTCAGGCCTGAGGAGTGAACTCCTGGGTGAGTTGCACTAAAAAAACAAGTGTTTGTTGTTGGTTTGTTGATATTTTTCCTAGTAGTGAATTCCCTTGAGTTCTTAGCTGAGAGATTCCTAGCTGCCTATGCCATAGAGACCCTGATAAATGAATGGGATGCCTGAGGGACTGACATCATTGAAGGGGTACATTCTTTGGGTTGGACAGGTTAATAGAAAGAGAGTTGGTGGAAAAATTGAGATAGTTGTAGGAGAATATCAATTGGGTTGAGAGATTTATGAGCTGTGAGTAGACAGTGAGAGACCACCCTCTTTTGTGGATTTCTAACCTCATATCGGGGGTGACTGTCTGTTGAGATTTGGAATAGTCAATCTATGGTTGGGTGTGTTAGCACCAGAAGTCACTCCTGGATTGTAGGAGGAGTAAGCCTGATACCCATCAATTTATATGTCACAGGTTGTTTATAAAGAGTGAACGAATGGGAGTAAACTCAGAACAATGTCATTTTAAATCAGAATCCTGGACCACACTATGCATGAATAAGTGAGGTCTTGATCTAACTTCCATCAGTAAGTTGATTTTAAAATGAGTAGAGGGAATACTTGGTGAGAATGGTGACCAAGATTGTTGTGGGCATCAGGCCTTCCAGCAACTTGCAGAAGAAAAACAAAACATTGAAATTTCCATGGATGACACGGTTATAGTAACACAGTGATCAAACCTACATCACCATGTCTACTGTAGAAAATCGACTGGATCCTCCAATTCCGAGCTAATCAGTGTGAGGAGGAAAAGAAAACACATAATACTGCTTAAAACTGGTGATAATATTGTTATGATCAATCGTACATCACAACAATACAAGTACCCTCGACTGGATCCTCCAATTCTGAGTGTTTTAACACAACTATTTACAGATAGATAGAAAGAAGTTGACTTTCATTAAACAGGAAGTCTCAGATACAAATGCATAACCAGGAAAACCAATGCTTCATCAAAACTTTACAATTGGGAGCTTAGCTTTACCATCGATACCAACAAAATGGAAAAAATGCCTACATATACTTAGAACTAGCTCGGATGCCTGGAATGCGATCCTAGCATGTATTCAAGGCTTTGCGTTGATGAGTCTCTCTGTCAGGCTACTCATGCAGACATCGATCAGACTGTCCATGCAGTCTTATGTCAGACACGATCTTTGTCAGTTTGTCCTGACAACCTGCCTCTGTGCTTTATCCCTTACTGGCCTTCTATTTATGGGGGGAAATGATGTCTCACCCACCTTCCTTATTTGCATTAACTTCTACCTCGAGATCATAGAGGCCCAATTCGACTCTTCTCTTGGACAACGTGGTGACCTTCCCTTGGTTGTTGCTTCTTCATTGGACTGCTTCGTTGGCGAGAGATGATAGGCAAGAGTGATAAGGGGTTATGGCCCAATGGTAAGTGGAGAAAAGATGTGCGTTAGTGGAAGATGGGAAGGGAGAAATAGAGTGGAAGATAGATGTCCACGTGAGGAGAGGGAACCACATTAGTGGGGGGGGGGCGCATTCAAAACCACCCATATCGGGACCCCCCCATTAAAATCAGAAAGGCGGGGAGGGTCCAGAATTGAACCTGCACCATAGATCTGAGCGCAATGATCTCAACCACTCAGATCTGCTCACTTCCAACCACTC
>SNQJ01S0144318.1:6254-29852 GCA_010110895.2 Picea sitchensis
TGTGGTTTCCAGGTGGTAGAAAACCCCATCATCTCAATCTAAATGTAGCATGACATCATCATCCAAATGCCCAATTTCCAAGGTGTAAGGGATGGCATCCAAAGAGGAGAAGGTTGTATGTCATCTATATGTGTTCTCCAATCACCTTTATGTTCAACATCCTCCATCCAATGCATGATAGTCTCTAGGGTGTAGAGCCCAGGGTGTGGAATTTTTACCCATCTATGTGCCACCGTGACCATATCTGGCATAAACAAGCCCATATGTTTGTCATCCAAGTTCCAAAATATGTGGAATCCAATATCTTAGTATGTCAAGCCACTAGGTGACTCAACCCTCCACATCACATGTGTGATATCCTGCAATAAAGGCACAACATCCTGAGTGAAATATCGTGGAATCCTTCAAAATACCATTTCAAAGACATCCAAATCAAAACAAAGTATTCATAAGATATACCAGTCCTTAGATCATACAAAGCAAGTTGTTACTTAAGATATAAGCCACATAAACACTTCACATCAAGTATTTTGTTCAAATTTCACCTTAGATCAAGACTTTATGTAAGTTGGAAAGTTTGAATATGAGAGGACCTTCATTAAACCCTATTAGGTGTGCCAACCAAAATAGTGAAATAAAAGACCCAAGTAGAGGGATATGTCCCGAGGGAAATAGTGAAATAAAATAACCCTTCAAGAATAAGTGTGATAGTGGTACATGTTGGGTTTACTTCATGGCTTATGGTGTCATTGAATCTATTTCTATGAGCACCTTTATGGAGGTTGCACTTGCTCTTAAGTTACCAATTTCTAAGCACTACATTTTTCCAAACCCCTTAATCTGCCTTTTTATTGTCCTCTTATCATATTTGCAAGTCCCCTTTAAAAGGTTTCAATCTATGGCACCACTACTTTGGGATTGGGGGGAACGCGAAAAGGGTAGAGCTCAAGTATGGAATAGCTTTTGAAATTCCTTTGCTATTTTTTATTTCTTTATTTATAATTATTCTTTATTTATTCTTCTTTTGCTAGCAGCTACAATCAACCTCTAGGCCTTTAGCCCATATTCTCATGAGAGAATGAACCATGACCCATTACCGAAGTTTAGTAAACCGTGACGGGATCCAAGATGTTAAGTGTTAAGTATGGCAGGGAAACAGAATGTTACCCTTGTGAGGACCCCCTAGTAGTTTCCCTTTTCCTTGGGTGTGACAAAACGAGACTAGGGAACAGAGGTTGGACACCAAGGTGAAACAAGAAAACAAACATAACTTCTTGAGATTATGATCCATTATCCAAATTCAACCAATGATCCACATTCACATTCATAGTACATTAAGAACAACATTACATATGAAATAAGGACTGACATACCTCATGGTGACATTGGATTACCATCTCCCATACACTTGTGTTCACTAGATGTGATGAGCTTGATTGATCCAAATTAGAATAGGAAATATGAGGGGGTTGTTGGGATGCTATAGTGGAAATGTTGATCATCATCATCAACAATATCATTGTCTTCATTGTCGGCCATGAGACATTATCTCCTCTAGTTACCCCTAGGCTACTAGGGGGTAACAATGCCCATCACATACTACTAAATCAAGAATCATTAACATTTTTTTACAATAGAAAATCAAAAAATATCAACCATGACATATATAATTTGTAATTTCATAATTGTATTAAACTCAAACACASTTTCTTTTGGTTAAGGTATTTGTAACGGCATAGTTGTATTAAACTCAAACACGATATCTTTTGGTTAAGGTATGGATATATTTTATGGTTTCTCTACAAACTCACGAAGTTGTATGACCTTTAGGCTGCCTGAGAAATACACATTTACGGCATTGTTCAAAGAATCAAAATCGACTTTTTTTTCTTTGGCATTCATATAAATTATGTTCTCCACAAAATAAATTATATTCTCTGAAAAGTATGATTCCTTTAGAAAAATTGGAGCAAACCTTGCCAAAGAATAAAAAGAAATGTTTGCAATGGTTATGCGGCTGCCATTGATTCATCGACCAAATTATTCCAATATTTATGCTTATGTTCTCCTCTCAATCTTTTCATTGAAATAATTCACCTTTTGGAGTGTCATAAGTTCATAAATATCATCAAATAACCCCTCTTCTTATTTACCTCATTTGGGATTGGAAAAAATTCGAGCTTGGTATTATCTAGTTAAAATCATTTTCTAGTTATAGTCATTAATTCAATCACCATAACAATTTCTAAACCCTCTTCTTGTTTACCTCATTTGGGCCTTGAAAAAACTCGAGAATGGTATTATCTAGTGAAAACCATCTTCTATTTATGGTCACAAATTCAACCACCATAACAATCAATTTCTAGTTATGGTCATTGATTTAGTGACCATAACTAATCCATTATTTCTACTTAACATCCTATCAAGTATTTCATTGAAATAAATCAACATTTGAAGTGTCATAAATTCATGAATATCATCGAATAATATCTTTATTTGTTTACTATTTTGCCCTTGGACTTGGATGAATGAACCATCATAACTACCCCAATATTTCTTTACGCCCACCTCTCTCTCTTTTTGTTTACCTCTTTTGGACCTCTCTCTCTTTTTGTTTACCTCTTTTGGACTCGTACTTGGATGAATCAACCGTCATAACTACTCCAATATTTCTTTACACCCTACTCTCAAGTCTTTCATTTGAAATAATTCACGAATCTCATCAAATAATCTTTCTCCTTCTTCTTTAAATTTATAAGGATAAGTTAACGTGTGTAATAAAGTTACTTTATGTCTTTAGATTATAGTTTATATTTTTGTCATTTTTTTTTATTTTTTTTTGGTTAAAGTGCTCTATACCATATTTATACATGGAAATGATTTAGTTCAGTGAACAATCATATATAAAGAGGTGAACTTTATTGTAAAATATGCATTGTAAAATATGCATTGATAATATCGAATTGTATTAATGTGAATATCCTCTTTTGAGTTTAGTTATGTGACTCAAACTTATTTAGGCTTTCCTCATTTCGTGATCTAACTCATTTTTTAATATGGTATCAAAGTAGGAAAGAGACTAGGAGTCTAAAGTCGTATCAAAAATATCAAGCCTTCGAAAAACAAAGTTCTCACTCTTGCGACTTCAATGGTTTGAGATCCATGGAGTCTATCTGACCTTGAATAAAAATGGACATTTGGATTGTTATATTCTTTGCAATGAATTTCGATTTGAGGTGGATCGACTAGGAGTGAAAGTCAAAGGTCCAGGTGGATCAATCAAGAAAATTTGAAGTCGAAGTAATCGACAACAATTCGAAGATGTCAACCAACAAGAGGTCGACAAGTGGTCATGTGGAAACTGACTGAAGACCTAATGAAGGTCAATTGGTAATCTAACTAGAAGTCGACTGTAACAAAATCCCGAGATTCACGAAATTTGTAGCCAATGATCTTTGTGGATCTGTAACCGTTTTTGGGTGCCTTTCTTTAAGGTTTTTCCTACTGTAAAGCCTATAAATAAGGTGCGATGTAATATTTTATCTAATCCTTTTAAGATGTTGCAATGATCAATATTGGATGTTCCTACTAATGAAAGGAAGTAGGTCACTAATCATGTAGATGTGAGTCCAATTGGCTATGGGTTTGTCCTTATGTGAAGCAAGAAGGTATGATGTCTATTGTGTCTTAGGTGTAGACCAATGTTAGGCATGTAATGTTTTATTCTGAATGAATAAGATAAGAAGAGAGCAAGATTCTCAAGGAATGTTGGTTTTCTCATTTGGGTTTCCAAGGTAAAATCTTTGTTTATTGTGTCTTTTCTTTGTCATTTGTTTCCTAGCTTAAATTTGTCTACCTCTCTTCTGTTATATTTAGTGTGGAAGTATAATTTCCTAAAATGTGGTATCAAATCTTGTTTTAACAACCTTGGATCTGATCTAAACCCTAGGTCCAGTAAGTGTCATAAGTCAAATATCTTTAAATTTGTGCTTAAATAATGGTGAGTATCTCGAGAATAGAGATCGAAAAATTCAATGGCCATAATTTTGAGCTTTGGAAGCTTAAAATTGAAGATCTCCTTGTAGATCAAGAACAATGGGTAGTAGTTTGTCTAGGTATCATTTCGACAGGTATGTYGAAGGAAGAATAGGAGAAACTCAAAATAAGGGCAAGGAGTGCAATTTGACTTTGTCTTGTAGATTTGGTGTTGCTTAATGTCTCAGTTGAATACTCGGCCAAGAAACTGTGGGACAAGTTGGAAAGCTTGTGTTAGTTGAAATTCCTAGTAAATAATTTGTTCCTTAGAAATAAATTGTATCTTCTGAGGATGAGTGAGGGTAGTTCGGTAAATGAGCATTTAAATGTGTTTAATACCATAATAAGTCAGTTATCTTCTATTGATATTAAAATAATTTAGCAAGAGAAATTTCTTAGCCTATTATGTTATTTTCCATACTCCTAGGATAGCTTAGTCATGGCTATAGGGAGTAATTCAACCAAAATAGCGCTAGAARATGTGGTTGCATCTCTACTATCAAAAGAAATGAGAAGGAATAACATGGAAGGATTKACCAAAGATGCTTTAATGGTGAGAGGGTGACTGGTTGATAGAGATAAAGGAAAATTATTTGGTAGAAATTCTAAGTCAAAGGGTAGATCTAAATCCCTTGTTCATTCAAAAAGAAGGTGATGGAAATGTGGTAAAAATGGGCATTATAAAAGGGACTATAAGTCTAAGGAAATGGAAGTCACTACAGGATCTGATGAAAAGCAGTCGACTGAGAGAAAGACTACTATAGACAAAGGAGACGATGTTTATTTGGTGTTGACCACTACACAGTCGGATCAAGATGTTTGCTTGATTGACTCAGGAGCATCCTCTCATATGACACCATATAGATAATGGTTCTATGAATATGAATGATATGAAGGAGGAGATGTGAAGGAATGAAAGGATATAAGCTCGGGGATCCTGCATAAAGTAAAAAAATGTACAATCAAGATGTGGTCTTCATAGAAGTCGAAGGAAGTCTGAGTCTAAGGTGGTTCAAACAGAGAATATTATTTAGATGAAGAGGTGGAACAACCGACCCCAGTCATAAGACGGTATGAATGAGTAATAAAACCAGTCGAAAGGTATAATTTTTCTAACTTCCAATCCACATTTGTGTTAACTTCCACTAAAGAGGATCCCAATTTGGTTAGGGAGAAAGTCGACTCAACAAATGGTAGACTCTGGAAAGATGCCATGGTCAAAGAAATGGAATCCTTGCATAAGAATGAGACATGGGATTTAGTCAAATTACCTAATGGAAGAAAAATAATCGATAGCAAGTGGGTATTCAAGAAAAATATGAACACAGTAGGTCAAGTCAAGAAATTCAAAGCTCCATTGGTAGCAAAAGGTTATTCCCAAGTCAAAGGAGTTAAAGTTGGTGATATTTTTTCCCATGTTGCAAAATAACTTCCATTAGAGTACTAATGTATCTGGTTGCAACATTTGACCTTGAAATAGAGAAAATGGATGTGAAGACATAGTTCCTACATAGGGAGATGGAAGAAGAAATCTACAAGAAACAGCCTGAAGGATTTGTAGTAAGGGGAAATAAATATTGATGTGCAAATTGAAAATATCATTTTATGGTCTAAAGCAATCACCAAGGATGTGGTATCAAAATTTCGACACATACATCCTTAGTTTGGGATTTTTGATAAGCAAAGTTGATCATTACATATATTCCAAGGAAGAAGGTAGGTGTTTCGTATATGTAGAATTGTATGTCGATGACATGTTGTTGATCGGAAATAGCATGGATGCAATAAAGGAGGTGAAGAAGCATTTATCCTTCAAGTTCGAAATGAAGGATCTTGGTGCAACAAAATTCATTCTAGGAATGGAGATCAAGAGAGATCGGGAAGATATAAGGCTCTGGTTGAATCAAAAGTATATTGAAATAGCTTTTAAATGTTTCAACATGCAGGATTGCAAACCTATAAAGGTACCAATTCCTATGGGCTAAATAGTGTCCAAAGACATGGGATGAAATAGAGGATATGGCATGTATTCCCTATGAAAGTGTTGTTGGTAATATAATGTATGTGATGGTTTGCACTCAACTAGACATTTTACATGAAGTGGGAGTGTTGAAAATATACATGTTGACGCCTAGAAAATAGCACTAGATGGTTGTCAAGAGAGTATTTAGGTATTTTTCTGGCACAAAATACTTTGTTATATGCTACCAAGGGAAGCCTAGAAATGATAGTGAAATAGTTGTACATGGATTTGTCGATGTCAACTGAGCTGGAGATCTGGATTGACGAAGATTGGCCAGTGCATATATGTTCAATATGTTCATTGGAGCAATGAGTTGGATGAGTAAGTGACAAGCAGTCGTATCCTTGTCAACAACAGAAGTTGAATACATGGAAACGACTCATGGAAGAAAAGAAGCAATATGGTTGCAACAGTTGTGTTTAAGGATCAGGTTTGAGCAAAGAGATATGAAGATAAGATGCAATAGTCAAACCACAATATCTATGGCAACGAACCTAGCTTACCATTCTAATACTAATCATATTGATGTACGATATAATTTTGTGAGAGACATGGTGGAAAGCAACAAGACGTTTTTGGAGAAATTAAACACGTTGGAAAACATAGCAAACTCTTTGACCAAGTCTGTGAGTGTTGTGAATTTCTATTGGTGAAAAGAGGCAATGGTAATTTTTTCTCTGGTTCTGTAAACAAAAGTTTAGGAAAATCTCAATTCAACAAAGAAGACAACAAGTGGGAAAATGTTGGGTAGTTATATTCTTTGCAGTGAAAGTCGAGTTGAGATGGATCGACTGGGAGTCAAATTCGAAGGTTGAGGTGGATCAACCGATCAAAGTTAAAGTTGAAGTAATCGATAGCAAGTCAAAGAGGTCAACCAAAAATAGGTCGATAGGCAATCATGTAGCAACCAACTGAATAGCGAATGAAGTTTGACTGGTATTTGATTGGTAATCCGGCTGGAATTCAACTATAACAGAATCTCGAGATTCATGGGATTTTTAGTGAATCATTTGCATCCATATGTAGTTGTTTTTGGGCACTTTTATTTAGGATTTTTCCTACTGTAAAGCCTATAAATAAGGTGTTTTGTAATATTGTATCTAATCCTCTTAAGATGTTGTAATGATCAATATTGGATGTTTGTGCCAATGAAAGGAAATAGATTGTCGATCATGTAAATGTAAGTTGAATTGGCTACAAGGTTGTCCTTGTGTGAAGCAAGAAGGTATGATATTTATTGTGTCTTAGGTGTAGACCAAGGTTAGGCATGTAACCTTTTATTTGAATGAATAAGAAAATAAGAGAGAAAGATGTTCAAGGAATGTTGGTTTTCCGATTTGGGTTTCCAAGATAAAATCTATGTTTATTGTGTGTTTTCTTTGTCATTTGTTTCATAGCTTAAATATGTCTTACTCTCTTCTTCTAGGTTTAGCGTGGAAGTATAATTTCCTAATAGGGACTATTATCAGTAGAGCCTGATTAAGGATTCACTAGCCTAATTTATCAAAATTTAGAAGACATGATTTCAATTCTCTTAGTTTAAGAAAAGAGAACCATTGCAAGCAATACAAAAGGTGATACCCATCCTAAGACTACATTATAACAAAGATATAATTGTAGCATATTCACTAAAGACAAGCGAGAGATGGAATGTTAATATTGCAAAAAATTGGGTCACATAGGTTGGAATTGTATATTTTAAGCCAGTGACATTCAAAGACAAGCCACAAACCACGTGTAACTATTGTAGCCATTGTTGAAGATCCACCAAATGTTGGCAATGATGATGATCTTATTGATGAAAGAGTATTTTATGCATTTTAGGAAGCCTGCACTTTGAAAAAGGGAAGGGAACTAATGTAGATACAATGCAATATGGATGGTAACCTAGATAGTTCAAGAGTTTGTGGATCTTGATAAGTATCCCCAATTAGGTTTTTGAGACATACATGTGGATTGATATCCAATAATGAGGTTATGAGACATGCATGTGGATTGCAATCTAGTAATTTATTTTGGAAGATTCATAATTCAAGAGTTCGGGGAGGTGGAATATGAGAACAAGGGTATTCAACTTGGGAGTTGCACCTTTACGAGGGTTACGAAGAGATTAATGTATATCTACCTAGTCTAGGAACTATTTTCCAAATAAGAAGCTTATGAAGAATGTTTGGTTATGATGTTTTAATTTTCAATTGGCATGTTTTATCTTTTAAAAGGGGGTATCAAGATATAAGGCTTACATTTGTAATGAAGTCACTTTATGACTTTCGCTTATAGTTTATACTTTTATTCATTTTTTTTGTAAAGAGGTTTATCTCGCATTCATAAATGGAAATGACTTTCTCAATAAGCAATCATATATAATAATGTAAACTCCATTGTAATAGATGCACCATGTATTCATTGATAACATTATATTGTATTATTATGAGTATTTTTATTTGAGTTAATTTATGTGACTCAACCCTATATAGGCTTTCCTCATTTAGTGATCTAACTTCATTTTGTAATATACTTCATCTAGGCTTGGGCTTGGACAAAATTCTAGCTTAGTATTGTCCAAAGAAAAATATTTTCTAGAAACAAATGCCCAAACACGTTTAAGTTCATACTCAAGTTCCACTAGATTGGTTTTAGATACATTTTTTTTTATTGGTGCTATTAGGTTATTTAACATCCTAACTCTTGAACTATGATCTTGTATCATTTTCTAGAAGAAAATGTGACTGAAATGGATCATTATCTAATTTTTCATTTATATTGGTACTTTTTAAGTAGAAAAAATGAAAGAATTAACTTGTAAGGCCCATTTTAGGGGCATGTCACAATTTGGTGGTTTGGGATCTAAAAACTTCCAAAGCCAGTTTCCAACGTTTCAAAAATCACCTTAATTGAAGTTTGTATGCAAAAGTTATGTCTCCCACAAGTTAAACTACCTTGTTGACCACCATGGTACCAAATAGATGCCACGTCAACACCAATTACTCACATGTGTAGTCATATGTGGACTTTAAAGAAAATTATAATGGGTCTAAAATCCTAACACTAACTGAGAATTAAAGCATACAAAAATCCTATCCCTAACCTTAGATGATTATCAAACTATGTTAAATACTACATCGCTAGGGAGAGAAGATGTTCCAATATTTTGGTATTGTTATCATTCCATAGTGGAATAGAGCATTTAGAAGTGGATATTGAAGCCTAAAAGAAGAGGTAAAAGATTTTGTAGTAAGAATTCATGCCACAGTGCCCATGGGAACTCCATCGTGAGTGTCCATTTATTCATACTTACATTTCATAAATTAAAAAAAAAAAAAAAAGCAAAGCATAGGCATCACCTTATAGTGGAGTTTTCACCTATATCAAGTTTCCTAAAGAACATATTGTGTTCATTTATGTGGATGGTGTATTACTTTGTTTCTTTCTTTCATTTTGATTTCAGTTATTTTCATAATTTTGAGCGCTACACTAGTAATATTAAATTTGAGATATAAAGTAATACACTACATAATTAAATATTTCAAAATATTGTAAACTCTATTGTAAAAAATTATCCTAGTGGAATATCCACAACAATGTACAAATCAAAATGTTCAACGACTTTTAGAGCCATACTCAAGTTCAATTGCATTGGTTTTAGATGGCATCTTTTACAATGGTCCCAGTGGGTTATTGAACATCCCAATTAGATGGCATCTTTTACAATGGTCCCAGTGGGTTATTGAACATCCCAAATCTTACACTCTGATCTTGTATACCTTGTAAGATGGTGTTCCCAAATGTGAAATGGATGCAGTTTGAAAATATTGCAAATGGATTGAAAGTTTTTCTAACATGATTGTACATTGTTTGTAGGCATCTATACAATGTGGACAAATCAAGAAAATGGCAGATTATCATTAAGTTGCAAAAACTCAAAAACTTGATCACCTTTTCTTGTAAAAAAATTAATCTACTTGAAATAAATTGAATGGATATGTATTGATCACGTCACATAATTTGGTCCCTTCACATAGAGTTCCTAACTTTATTAGTGCGTTGAAATAATGTAACTCATGAAGAGAATTTATTATTATTGGATTAAATCCCTATCAGGGATTAATCATACCATTATTATTATTTCTATTGGATTAATCCCCATTGTGGATTAATCATGTCGGTAATTATATAAGGACCAAATCCCCTTTTATGGGTTGGCTTCGCACAATTACAAAGGGAAGAATAAGAAGTTGGCCCTCCAAATAGCTATCATGGAAGACCCAGAATTAAAGGTGGGTTTCACCCAGAGTGAGAGGTCTAATTCGCCAGACCTTCACACGTCAGCCTTGTAGGTAAATAAGAGGCTAGCTCACTTTCCTTCAACACACAACTCAATTTTGCTCACCCCTTTATGAGGCAAGCTACAATTACCAGCTTGAGAGAGGAGAAGAAGAGTGGCGATCTCTGGAGAGGACTATCTCGTATTGGTTTGAGTTATCTCAACATCAGATAAGCTATTTATGATAAGGGAAGTTTTTGTTGGCTTCTTCCCCAAAGGGCTCCCCAGATAAATGCTGTGTCTCTTGTGAATGTGTATTTCCTCGATCTTGTTCTTATGATGATATTATCTATTGAAATGAAAGAACTATTACCAATGGCATAAACACAACATGGTATTAGAGCCAACTTGAAGGAAGCATATTTCTCAAGAAGAAAATCATTGTTAATTGCACTCCAAAAATTAGGGTTTTGCATCTTATTTAGCTTCCTAACCACCTAGAAAGTTGTGCCTTCCCGTTCAAGGATCACCTTACACCTAGAGACGCGACCTTTCAAGGCTTGATTCTGCAAAATGAAACCCTAGTTTCACAAAAGTACCAAAAACCGAAACCGTGAGAGTACCGTAAGTACTAGAAACGTATACCACCCGTAAATCATAGATCAGATTTGAAGGGAGTAAAGTTGGATTTTTCGAAATTCGACTCCATCTCAACATCCTCAACAAAATTTCAACAGAGATCTATCCTCTGACTGTGAATTTCAAAATCAAAGTTTGAAAATTAGGTTTCCTCATAAACCCTGTTGTAATTATTATGCCTACAGCTATAAGAGATTCAATTGCGCTTTTGCAAACAGGAACCAAATTTCAATCACTTTGAATTTTTGGTAATGATTACCGGGCCGCTACCAAATGGAGCCACTACCCGCAAGAACAAGTTATCCAAGGTATAAAATTACATACGGTTAAAACCTAAAGAGTATTTATAGGAGAAGGGATCTTTGCTATAGATCCAAAAGGATCTCAAGATCCAACTCATTAGAGGAATGATGCAACCTGTGTGTGATTATTCACATGCATCTATTTGTTATGAAATTATCTTGATCGTTGTTGCATGTTGAAGCTATGATCAAATCAATAGAAGGATAAAAAGTTGATCATAGAGCTTATCCCTCTAACCTAACCATTTTTCAAGTTAGTGTATTGTCCTAGTACAAAACATAGGTTGAAGAAAGCACTGGCCACTTGAGTGAAGGAGACCGAAGAAAAGAAAGCACTCACTCTGAGGACAAGGCTCCGTGCCTGATTAATCAAGATTCAAAGGTACACATGACAACTGATGACTTGGTTGAGATAGCAACGCCGAAGTATTATAATCGATAGCATGTGAGAATATATAGAGGTAAATACTTTGTCCGATATGACTAACACCTCCTCTAGGAGAAACCTCCTCTGTTAGTTAGTTCCAGATTGCCATGAAGAATGCTTGTCACAACACTATGAGAGTGTTGGACTCTATTTTGTATTGTATTCCTTACCTTTAATCTTTTGCTAAATTATAAGTAATAAGCTCTGAACTACTGCATGATTATTCGTATATTGCTTTTATATTATCAAGAAGGATATTATTCTTTGTTGTTTTGTTGACCTTGCTCCAGTCACATGAGGAAGCTATAGCCAAGGCTGCAGAAGGCAACAGCAAGGAGAGACTTACAAATGAAGCAATCACTGGCTGAAAGAAGAAGGTGGGTCACTAAGCCATGACCCATGCTATTGAAGAACCATGAACTTTAGAAGATTAGCTCACATCAACTACAAGGTGCTACCATTATTATGAAAAGTCAGTCACAGGTTTTACCGTAACTCAAATGCAAATGGATGTGCACAAGGGAAGAACATCAAGAACCATTTTTTTCGAAGAGAGACAGTAAAATAGAAGGATTCCTATAGCTCATTCATTCAGATGTATAAGGCCCAATGCCATCATCCTCCTCCAATAATGGGTATGTATACCATGTATCATCCACACCATTATTCTTATAAAAGACCCAGATATACTTGAAGTATTCAACAAGATCAAGTGGAATTCAAAGCCTTGTTAAGAGAATCTTCAGAAGGAAGATTAAGATACTGTGTCGATAAGGAGGAAAATATGCCCCTGAATTCATGAATATTGCAGAAGATGTTGGGATCAAGATCTCCAACAAAATGGTGGTGTAGTCAACGAAAGAACAACCATGTCGAAGTCAGAAGATCAAGATCTTCCTATGTGCTTATGGTCTAAGAAGCAATGACAGCTGTTTTATGTGCGTAACCCAGTTGCCATAGTTGCACTTGGGTTCAAGACACCGTAAGAGATGTTCATCGGCTAGAGGTGTAAGCCATCTCAAAAATATTTGGTTGTCCAAGGTTTATTTGTATACCGAAGAGAAAAGAAACAAGCTAGAACCCCCAGAAAGAAGGGAATATTCATAGGATACTGTGAGATCTCCAAGGCCTCCAGAATCTACATACCAAGTCACCACCACAGATCGCCAGGAAGGACCTTCATGAAGAAGCAACACTTAATAGCCAGAGAAGATGCCAACTTGAAGAAGCATATGAAGAGGAACCTATAAATCCCGTGACGTAACTGGTGGAGGGAAGTTCCTGAGTTGCAGAATCCGTAAGTGTCGAATCCCCTGATGAGGAGATTTTTGAAGATCATGATATAACAAAAAGTTCAAGAACTCTCCTCAAATGACCGCCTCCCATAAAAGAAAGCCCGCTCGGGCAAGAGAGCTTATACAATACGGAGAGAAGTATGGTGTCTGTATGAACCACAAGATTGTGAAGAGACCAACTATCTCCTCCAAGCTACACTGTTTGATGTGCAATCTACTTGGTGATGAACCCACATGCTTTCTAAGAGGCCATCCAGAAGAAGGCTGAATGGGCGTGAAAGCATGACAAAGAGGAATACCAATCCATAATAAAGAATGATGTATGGAAATAGTCTCGACCAAAAGTAAGGATGTGGTATCATCAAAATGGCTCTTCAAGATAAAACATGCTCTGATGGAAGTATTGAGAAATATAAAGCAAGATTTGTCACTGTGGTTTGTCCTTAAAAGGAAGGAATTGACTATGAAGAGAATTAATTCTCGAATATATACACTTCTATTAGAACCATTATATCTCTTGCCGCTAAGATGAAATGGAAGTTGCACTAGATGGATGTGAAGACAACTTTCCGGGAATGGTGTTATCAAGAGGAAGTGTATATAGAGCAACCCCGATCGTTGAAGACGTGAAGTCTCATAAGTTCGCCGATTAAGAAAGCTTATAATGATTGAAGCAGCTCCGTGAAGCCGTTTTATAGGACAGCTTTGATGAGCTTGGCTTTACCAAGAGTAAAGTGCATCAAATCTCTACTCAAAATTATGGATAATGAACCAATACTATTATTGTATGTGTATGACTTATTCTTAACTGAGAAGAAAAGCTCATCATTGAATGTAAATAGAGACTTGACGTAGCATCTGAAATGAAAGACCTTGGTCTAATGCATTACTTAGGCCTTGAGGTATGGCGTAGTCCGTAGAATTTTCCTTAACCAAGCGGGAAGTACATGCTCGGAATTCCAGACTGACATGCTAGAATGCAGTCCATGAATAATCCCATGGAAGCGAAGTTGAAGTTGTTGGTTGATACTTTGTCATAATTGGTTGATGATACTCTTTATAGACAGATTATTGGATTGTTGATGTACCCGACGCACTGCAGATCGCATATTCGTTGCACAGTGAACAACTTGAGTCGGGCTTCAGAGCCCAACGGTTCACCTAGTGGTTGCAAAACATGTGATGAGGTAAATTAAAGGTATAGTATTTCATGGTTGCACGGTGATGGAGATCATGACTTCATTAGCGGATATATCATGCATTACAGGAAGCGCTTTGCTGACAAGAAAAGCACCTTCTCGATGTCGCTTTAGTTTGGGATCAACTATGATCCGTGGCAGAGTAGGAAGCAACACATCATTTCTCTCAGTACAGCAGAAGAAAAATACATTTCAGCATGTTCCACCAATTGTGAAACCATATGGCTACGGAAGTTGTTAACAAGTCTATTCAATCTGGAGATTGAAGCAACCATGATTCTATGTGACAATCAAAGTTGCATTAAAATGCCATAGAATCCTGTGTTCCATGACAAGTCGGCACATAGAGATCCACTATCATTTCATATCCGGTGACATGGTACGTGAACAGTTTCCTAAAGCTCAAGCGCCACAGCAATCTAATGAATGGTGTTGTTGACAAAGTTGACTCAAGCCTCTATCTCGTAAATTTTGAACGACCTCGGTATAAGATTGGTATAGTCCGAAAGGACCTCTCTCGAAGGGGAGTATATGTATTCCTCGCTGGTCTTCACATAGACATAAAGCAAGCATATCATGCTCGCACCTCGCTATTAGACGTGAACCATGACGCTAGGTGATCCTGTTTAACATCGCGAAAGTTAGACGAAGTATGATTGGCGTGATCCTGCTTCTCGACTCACCGCGATGCCGTAAAGCAAGATGAGTCATGCTTCCACCTCGCGAGCGACACATAAAAGCATGATGCCGCAGCAATCCTTTCTTCCTCACACCCACCGGCAGACGTGAAAGCAAGATGTTGTTTCCGCGCTTCTAACCCCATGTTAGACGAAAGCATGATGCTATGCGTGATCCTTGCTTCAATTCCATCATAGGACATAAATCAAGATGAGTGTCATGCTTCTAACCTAGTTGCGGACGTAGCATGATGTCGCTAATCAATTCCTTTTCTTTGACCTGAAGTTGTTAGACGAAGAAAGATGATTCGCCGCAGCACGTGAAAGAGAGTCGATGTGTACCTCATGGCGACCCCATTGTTAGATGTAAAGCAAGATGAGCTGGCGTTCACCTATTGCGATACGTAAAGCATGACGCTTGTGATTCCTCACTCTCACCCAGTTGTTGGACGAAGTGAGATGATTATTCCTCTTCTTTCCACCTAGTTGTTAGATGTAAAGCAAGACAGGATCGACATTGAGCTACCAGCTTAACCTTTGTGACATTGAGATAGTATAGTACCGGTATGTGCCACTTAGTGTCAGATGAGGTATCACTTTTTACTAATACATATTTGATGCATGACATGTGCATTATCAGAATGATGATGCCAACATGAAGAAAACTGAAGGACTTGTAAATATACAAATAATGTTTCAGATGATATTAACGTATATTTGGTTCCGTGATGCCAATCGATGATGCGCACTCTCAACATTACGTCGATGAAGAATACCCTTCTGTTAAGGGGGAGGTGTTGAAATAATGTAATCAAGCTAAGAGCATTCTTATTATTATTGGATTGAACTCCCCATTGTGGATTAATCATGTCATTATTATTATTATTGTTATTGGATTAATCTCCATTGTGGATTAACCATGTCCTGCATTGTATAAGGACCAAAACCCTTTTTGCGGATTGGTCACAGGACACTACAAAGGCAAGAATAAAGTCGGCCCCATGTGCCATCATGGAAACATCCCTGCATATATCAAAGGTGGGTTTACCCACCCAAAATTAGAAGTCGGCCATGCCAGTGAAAATACAATTCCACATGTGCCAGAGTTGTATAAAAAAGGAGGCTAGCACCTCACTTCAAAAACACACAACCACTTGCTCATTCTCACATGAGCAAGCTACAATTACCTCGGCCAGAGAGAGAGGAGAAGAGTGGTGCATCCTTGAAGAGGACATCCATTGGTTTGAGTTATCTCTGAACACAAAGGCAGCCATTTATGATAAGGAAGTTTTTGTTGGGTTTTCTTCCCCTAGAGGGTTTCCCAGGATAAATGTTGTGTCTCTTGTGAATGTGTATTTCTCAGTGATATTGTTCTTATGATGCTATTATCTATTGAAATGCAAAGAACTATAATAATGGCATAAACATTAACAATTAGAAGGAAGAAACCCCCGGCAAAAAGGGTAGCATTGTAACAATATGAATTGTAAACATTTCAAAAGTTCATTGTTTCGATGTTAGTAACAAGAGTGCATTTATCATTTGTCATATGCACTAACATTTCAAAACTCTTTATTTTGTTATATGTGTTCATAGGGCTCAAAAGACAAGAGAAGAGCATTCAATTAAACAAATGACCTTATTTGCGAAGAAATGAAGAAAAGGGGTTGTGACTGTCATGAAAGTTATGGTTCAAAGTCTTGAGATAGCGCTATTAACATACAACTTATAAGTATGAAAATGGAGAAATATGGCACGAAAAAAAAGGTTGCAAATATCATTTCATTGTAAAAGTTATGGTTCAATGTCCTAAACTAGCATATTAACATACAACATATAAACATGAAGAGGGAAAAGGATATCACTAACATAACCAACATAACACTCGAGGTGAAGCCAAATTTTTGCATAAGCCAAGGTTTTTAAAGAACATTGTTACTTATGTAGAAAGTAGTTTCTTTTTTGAAATAATACTTGACTTAGATCTATAAAATGTGCATTAAGTAACAAGTTGACATTGGAATTTCTTTTTATCCAAAAACACATGTTGTAAACATGTATATAATTATTTGATAAAAGCAAATGAATGACTTTGTAAAAAAATGAAATGAATGTTAACCTTTGATATGAAAAATTGTGGTGATTATATGTTTTACCAAAAAAACAAATAATAAATAATATAAAATCTATTTATAATTAAAATTTAAATAAAATCAGTGTTGAAAACAATGATCAAATTATATAATCAAATAATATAAAATCTATTTATAATTAAAATTTAAATAAAATCAGTGTTGAAAACAATGATCAAATTATATAATCTATTTATAATTAGAATTTAAATAAAATTAGTGTTGAAAACAATGATCAAATTATCTCATAATAGTTGAAAAAACATGACTTCAATATCTCAATACAAATAAATGTGAGGCAAATGTGATTTCTATAATTAATTCAAAACGAATATTTGAATTATAACCATTCAATATACAAATAAATGTGAGGTAAATGTGATTTTAATAATTAATTCAAAACGAATATTTGAATTATAACCATTCAATAAGATTGATAACTTGAATTTGATTTCATGTGTTCTTTAAAAACAGAAATATGAATGGTGCACACTTATGGTTTTTTTTATGAACAATAAAGTGAGTTGTCATTTGCATGGGTTGTAGTGTTATTGAATACATAATCTGATATTTTGATATGATTGGAGCAACTCATGCATAAGTGTTATTAATGTCATCTCAATTAAAAAATTAATGTATTGTATAAAATCATTTTCATGTTATTTTTTTCATTTCAAATAATAATTATTTGAATAATGTTAAACTTAAATGCATTGAATCTAGAAAATAAAAACACAAAGTTCAAACTGATCATAAGTATTTTGTACATATAGAGAGTATGGATAAAAAATGGGGATTGATATGCATTGAATCTAGCAAACAAAAACACAAAGTTCAAACTGATCATAAGTATTTTGCACATACAGAGAGCATGGATAAAAAAATGTGGATTGATTATCCACTAGTATATAAAAAATGAATGTGATGTTCAATAAGTTATGTTTTATCATAAAATATTAGTTTAATGTCAAATCAATCGTTAACACAATTTACAGATTTTTCAATCAATTCATAAATGAAAACTTTTTGAACTATTTTCACAAAAATTGGATTGTCGACAATGAAATTCGTAAGTTTATATACTTTGACTTGTGTTTATTTTTTTTCTCTGATAAAAGAAAAAACTCTACACTAATTCAATTCTTTACATTTAAGATTATGAACAAAAATTTGTTGTGATTTCTTTCAAGCAAATCAAAAGACCCATATAATGTCATTGAATAATATTATTGTTTCCTCGAAATAAAATTTCTCTTTAATCAAAGAAATAAATGAACACATAGGATGAATTGATTGTTGTATGTACTACTGAAAAATGTTGAACGCTAATATTGATTGAAGAAAATTCTAAGAGAAAAAATATATTTGAGCAACTATAAAACAAAATTAAAAAAAATCCCCTAGATCGAGTGCCTGGGATACGATTAGACGAGCGGTCCACCCCCCAAGGAGACCGCCCACCTACCTTCCAAGCACCACATTGATGTGCCCCCCCTGTTACACCTCACCTTCAGTTTATGATCATCATGATTCTCACCTATGTGACGGTGTCCTTCCTTCATCATGTGTTCATTCCCTCACACTAGAATCATACCTTCATGATCTTAGGGATTTGGATGACTTCATTTCCAGTAATGGAAACTCCTTGGTGTATAGGATCATTCTGGATCGGCTCTTGCCCCTCCTGTGCCTTTGTTTTTTATCAACCCCCCCTGGCCTCTCTTCCCCTACCTCTCCCTACCATTCTCATACTCTTTGCACCCTCTCCCATGCTCTATTCTTCTCCCCTATGCCCTCGACCTTTACACCCATATCTACACAACCCTTCTCCTTTGATATTCTCTATTGTCTTCTTTCATGGCATGCAGGGGCTCCAAAAAGCATTGGTGTGGTATAAAATCCCTAATATCGGTCTCAAGAGTCTCTTAAGAATTCGAGGCCGATGTTGAATATTACTAGGCCCACACTTCACCTGAGATACAGGCCAAAATAGACTTAGCAGAATTAGATGTGAGGGTTCTTTGGCACTTCATCTCTGATGAGGAAGTCAATGAAAATGTATGCCCATGGATACCAGACCCAAGTTCATTAAGGGTTCAAGAATCCAAATATTACAAGACCACTGATTTATTATGGCATATGAAGATTCTTTGTAATACCCCAAGGTCAAACCCCAACTGTAAATGTAAATATAAATGTACATATGTATATAATATGGTGAGTTGTTTGTACCAAGTCTTAGAATTAGTTTTGTAAGAACCTTCCATAATATAGTGTGCATATGTGTTGCACACTAAAAGAAGAAGTGTGCATATCCTAGGATATCACGCATAGCAACTTGAGTGTGCGATCTTGAGGCCAGAGAGCCTTTGTGTATATGTTGATGTTTTTTAGGCTAGTGCGCCTAGATACAAAAACGATAGTATGTTTGTATTATAAATGTAAATCACACACAAATATTAATGAAAAACACATCATTGTGGAAGACCAACCATGTAAAAATGTATGGGGGGATAAACTCTACTAGATAGGGAAAGGGGGCTAAAATTTAAGGATAAGGGGCTAAGCTATGGAGCTTAAGCCAAAAAGGAATATTATGTTAATATTTCTTAAAGTATAAAGTATGGATAATTATTTTATCCTAAGTTCTAAGGATGGGGACAAGTGGGCCAAGGTAGTTCTCAACATGACAAGTCTCAAGTTGGGAACATGCATACATATAGTTTGGACTTAGTTCATTTTCGATTATTGGATCATCATTAACTCACTCATTCAGTTGCCCTCCATACCTTCTGGTGTTAGCAAGCTAGAGGGGTAGTGGGGGGGGCCAAAGGGCCCATAATGATAATAGTGAAGTCCATTCAATGTAAGGTGGACTAGGTCCACTATATTATTAAATAAGGCCCACTATGGTAGTTAGATATAATAAATGTAAGATGACTTCTTAGAAGGTTCTACTTCTAGAAGATTCATCCTCTAGAATGTTCTTAGGTTATGGTAGCACTATTTAAAGGTGTTCAAGCAATGTAATGGGATATCAATAGAAGTATTGTATTTGGAGCGGTAGCTCAATAGGAGGAAGCCCCCTTGAAGAGGAAACTAAACAGGAGAGAATCCCTTCCATAATAGGATCCATTGTATGGTGTTTCCCTACCTCAAGGGTTTTCTCTATTTCTTGAGGAGTTTTATCCTTCCATAAGGATTAATATATGGTTTTACCCTACCTCAAGGGTTTTGTCTACATTCTTGTGTTCAGTGTTTTGGTGAATGGTTTGGCTTATTCTTGTTGATATTGTGGGTTTATTTTGAGATTTATCTAGGTACTTAACAAGTGGTATCTTTTATGGAAGGGATCCTCTCTTGTTCACTTTCCTCTTCGAGGGGGATTCTTCCTATTGAGATACCGCTCCAAATACAATACTTCTCTTCATATCCCATTACATTGCTTGAACACCTTTATATAGTGCTACCATCACCTAAGAACATTCTAGAGGAGGAATCTTCTAGAAGTAGAACCTTCTAAGAAGTCATCTTACATTTATTATATATAAATATTCATTTATTATATATAAATACCATAGTGGGCCTTATTTAATAATATAGTGGACCTAGTCCACCTTACATTGAATGGCCTCCACTATTATCATTATGGGTTGTTTGGCCCCCCCCCACTACCTCTCTAGCTACCTAACATTCGGTCACTATACATGTATCATACTCGTACATGTATCATGCATGTGCATGTACCCGTACATGTACCTATAATTGGTTATCTTAGGAGATGGATTGAAGAAGCGGGTTGTCAGACCCATGTGATATTGAAGAGGTGGGTTGTCAGGCCCGTGATAAATTATCTCTAGGTGGAATAATTGTTGGGAATTGATTTCCCAAAGTTTCCAAACTGCAGCTACAAGACTCTGAGACTTCTTGTTCAGCCTGTTGCTAAAGCCCCAGAAAGGAAGTGGGGCAGCCGAGGGACTGTTGAGAAAAGAAGGGGCACACTTCTTGGGGTGGGACATGCATGTGGGAAATGAGGGATTGTAGGTTGTTGGTTCGAGTTGGCACCTGTGACGAAGTTTTTCCTGTTGTCTGAGATACATTAGCCTGGTTAGGAAATCCTTTACCCAAGTGGAGTTCAGTCCCAACTCAGGGGTGACCCACTATTGAGAGTTTTCAGCAATGTCGTCTAAGGTTGGGAGGAATGTGGAAGGTCTACACATAGTTGGTGATCTTTTTATCAAGATAAGTGTCAACTGTGTGTTAAATTATGTGTTACGTTATTATTTATGCGTTTATTTTTATGGGAATGTGGAAGGTCTACACATAGTTGGTGATCTTTTTATCAAGATAAGTGTCAACTGTGTGTTAAATTATGTGTTACGTTATTATTTATGCGTTTATTTTTATGGGTTTTTCCTGTGTTTGTTGCATGTGTATTTTTCTTACTATTATGTATGAATCTGTGTATTTGCAGAGTATTTGTATGTTTGAATTTGGTATCAAATTTCAAATTTTTGGTTGGCATAGCCCAATTGGTTGTTGGGGATGCTACAATGTGGTATCAAAGCTCTAGTTTTCAACACTGAGCCTAGATGGGCCGAGCAAGATGAATGTTGAAGAAAAATTTCACAAAGAATTGATTTCAAAGTGGCCAAATTTCAATTTACAGTGCGTCCATGGTAAAAATCAAAAGCAATTTTGTGGAATTGGGCAAAAGCCCCAAATTTTGTTGTTAACTTCATGGGAAATTTGAGAAATTTGGCCAGGTGGTTAGATATTCTTAATTTAATATCTGTTCTAACAAATTCAGACCTGGAATTGGTCAAATTTGAAGTTATAAGGAAGCCATGATAGATGGAGCGAGATTAGTTGATTAAAATTCTTAATTCGTGAATGATTTTGGGAAAAATACGTCCCAGGAATGTCTGAGATACATCAGCCTGGTTAGGAAATCCTTTACCCGGGTGGAGTTTAGTCCCAGCTCAGGGGTGACCCACTGCTGAGAATTTTGAGTAGTGTGGCCTAAGGTTGGGAGGAATGTGGAATTTCTACAACAGTTGGTGATCTTTTTATCAAGATAAGTGTCAATTGTGTGTTAAATTATGTGTTATGTTATTATTTATGCGTTTATTTTTATGGGTTTTTCCTATGTTTGTTGCATGTGTAGTTTTCTTATTATTATGTATGAATATGTGTATTTGCAGAGTATTTGTATGTTTGAATTTGGTATCAAATTTCAAATTTTTGGTTGGCATAGCCCAATTGGTTGTTGGGGATCCTACAATGTGGTATCAGAGCTCTAGTTTTCAACACTGAGCCTGGATAGGCTGAGAAAGCTGAATGTTAAAGCGAAATTTCACAAAGAATTGATTTCAAAGTGGCCAAATTTAAAGTTACAGTGCATCCATGGTAAAAATAAAAAGTAATTATGTGGAATTGGGCAAAAGCCCCAATTTATGTTGTTAAATTCATGGGAAATTTGAGAAATTTGGCCAAGTGGTGAGATATTCTTAATTTAATATTTGTTCTAGCAAATTCAGACCTGGAATTGTTCGAATTTGAAGTTAGAGGGAAGCCATGATAGATGGAGCGATATTGGTTGATTAAAATTCTTAATTCGTGAATGAGTTTGGTAAAAATCCATCCCAGGAATGTCAACCAGCAACGATTTGTTGTTGCAGAGGTTGAATTTGGTGTTATCGGAGTGAAATTGAACAAATTTCATGGTTGTAGAATGTCCATGGTAGAAAGTGGGTGAAAAATTGGGCAAAAGCCCCAATTTCTCCAGCGGACTTCACAAGGAATTGATGCACAAAGGATAAGGGTGTGCAAGTGTGCATGCTAAAATTTGGCACTGAGCGGTGCAAAGCATGTGATGTATGGAAATTAAAGATGTGTAGGTGTGCACGCTAAAATTTAGCATTGCATGGTGCAAAGAATATGATGTATGGAAATAAGGGTGCGTAGGTGTGCGTGCTAAAATTTGGTGTCGTTGGGTGCAAGATGGTGATATGCGAAAAAATGAGGGCACGCGCACTAAAATCTGGCATTGTGTGACACAAGTGGGTGAGGAAAAAATAATTATGGTGTGCGGTATGTGCAGTAAATTTTAGCATTGCATGGTGCGGATTGGGGAGTGCAAGCATAATATTGGCATGTGCATTGTGTGCATGCATAATATTGGTGCGCGTGGTGTGCGCACTGAGAATTGACAGAGCACAGAGGAAATTTGTTGGTAAGCGTGCAATGTTGGTATGCAGTGCATGCATGTTGAATATTCATGTTGCGCGACGATTTAATTAATGGTGCGCGCAGAGTACTAGTGTGTGGTGGGGGAACACTAAACTTTGGAATGGTGCAACACGTAGAGTGAAATGTGTGTGGAATATTAGCATGCAACACAAAAATTGTGCATAATAAGTATTAGTGCATGAACCAAAATTATGCTCGGTAGATATTGGTGCATGAAACAAAAGTAGTGTGCACCAGATATTGGCGTGACAAGGAAGTGGTCCACACTGGTTATAGGTGCACGGAGCATGTGATACCTTATGGAGTTGTTGTGCATGCTAAATATGGGTCTACATTTTCAAATTGGTGCCCGC
>SNQJ01S0144319.1:11055-29680 GCA_010110895.2 Picea sitchensis
GCGCCACTTTTCAGAGAGTGATGGACATCGCTTTCCACGGCTTAATCAATCAATCTGTAGTAGTTTACCTAGATGATTTCACTGTCTTCTCAAAAAAGAAAGAAGATCATCTAGCTCATTTAAGATCTGTTCTACAACGATGTTGTAAGTACAACATTTCTTTAAATCTTAAAAAATCTGTCTTTGTAGTAGAACAAGGGAATCTCCTCGGATTCATTGTATCGAATGAAGGGATGATTATCGACCCTGACAGAACCCAAGTCATTTCGAACCTGCCCCCTCCCTTGTCAAAAAATTCCATGCAATCTTTCTTAGGACAAATAAACTTTGTTAGGAGATTTGTCCCCAGATTTTTAGAAATGGTGAGACCATTACAAAACTTAATAAAAAAGGATGTACAGTACCATTAGGGACCTTTAGAAAGTCATGCTTTTGATTCGATAAAAAGGGCCATAATATACGCTCCTTCTCTAATGAGCCCCGAATTTTTGCAAGACTTCACACTCTACACATTTGCCTCTGGCCAATCTTACGCTACGGTCCTAACTCAAAATAATGTTGAAAACAACGAAGTCCCAATTTCCTTTATGAGCTTAGCCTTCAAGGGGGAATAACTTAATTACCCAACAGTAGATCAACAAGCTTATGCTATTTTCAAAGCAGTAAAACACTTATGATCTTATCTGTTGAAATCTCGGACGAAAATCATTGTCCCTTACCCGGCTGTCATAAATTTGTTAGTACAGAAAGAACTAGGCGAAAAAAGGGAAAAATGGGTCACATCTTTACAAGAATATGATATAGAAATCACCCCAACACAGATTGTAAGAGGCCAAGGTTTATGCAAATTGGTCACTAATTCAGCTATAGAACAACAAAATGAAACTGATATGTTAAATCCATATCAACACTATCAAAATCAAATCTACTGTGCACAAAACCCTGTTAGTTCATGGTACGACGACATCAAATTTTGTCTTATACACGGATTAGCTCCTCATCACCTTGATCCCCAAAAAAGGAGAGCACTAAGATTAAAATATGCTTCTTTTTAGTTGATTAATGGTATTTTGTTTCACCAAAATTTTGAGGGAATACTTATGCGCTGTCTTGAAAAAGACGAAGCAGAAAAAGTCTTTTTGGAATTACATGCAGGGGAAGCTGGTGGGAATTTCGGTGGAGACACCACTACCCATAAAGTATTAAGAGAAGGTTATTACTGGCCTACCCTTTTTAAATATGCTCATGCTTTATGTCGCAAGTGTGTGATTTGTCAAAAGGCATTCAGATGGATACAAAAACCAACATTCCCTTTGCAACCAGTTTCGGTAGACTCCCCTTTTCAGCAGTGGGGTCTGGATATTATAGGCCCAATCAATCCGCCATCCTCGCAGCAACATAAATACATCATAAAAGCCACATATTATTTCACCAGGTGGTCCGAGGCTGCCCCATTAAAAGTTGTAAATACCAGCCAGGTAATATCCTTCTTGAATTCAAATATTATCACTTGTTTCGGTATCCTTGAATGCCTGGTATTTGACAATGCTTCTTATTTTTCGTTTCTTGAAATGAGTGATTTTGCTCTAGAAAAAGGAATTAAATTAAAGTACTCTGCCAGCTATTACCCCCAAGGAAATGGTTTGGCAGAATCAACTAAAAAAATATGATCAAAATTATCAAGAGAACGGTCTCTGAAAACCATAAAAATTGGCATAACGCACTGGTAAACGCAATCTGGGCTGATAAAGTAACTCCTAAAACTGCTGTGGGTAACTCACCTTTCTTTCTCATTTACGGCAGGGAAGTGATTCTTCCACCACATGTCCTTCTTCCATCTCTGCAGTTATCGCAGAAGGTACAGGAAGAAGACTGTCCCCCCTTGGAGAGTCGAATTAACGCTTTGTTAAAGTTAGAAGAAGTGAGGGCTCAAGCAAAAAGAAAATTGGATCAACATCAACTTATTGTTAAAAACTGGTTTGATTCCAATTCTGCCTCTGATAGAAATTTTGAGGTAGGTGACCTTGTCCTAAAATGGGACAAACCTCATGAGGGAAAATGAGAGCATACTAAGTTTCAGAACTTGTGGTTGGGGCCATTTTTAATCGCTGAGAAACTAGGTCCCAGTTCCTTTCGCTTACAGAATTTAGAGGGACAACCAAACACCTTTCCGGTGAATGGCCAAGCTCTAAAAAGGTACTTTGCCTAATGATGCTCCCATGCACCCTTTGTAAATATTTTCTATTTTGTTTGTTGTTTGTCTTTCTTTTCTGGTTTGTTTTGATTTTTCCTTTCTGCTTATCGGTCTTTCTTTTGAAACACATATGCCTGCACCACCGGCTAGTTCAGAAAAAAATAACAGAAAAATTTCCCCTCGAAAATGACTGTTGAAAGTTGTTTAATCATCAATTGTGGTATTTCTCTAAAATTGTAGTCCTACTGAAGATGACTTGTTGTTTTAAAAGCGTTTTCTTGATTTCAATCTGCAATTGAAGGTATTCACGACCATCTATAAAAATCCTTTTTACGTTGTCCCTGTTCTTTAAGAGAACAACTCAATGATGTCTCCCTGATATTGGAAGTCAGTTTTATTCGTAAATGATTTCTAGATCTTAATGAAGGACAACTAAGAATTTTTTCAAGGTCTGTGACATATTAAGATGTGTTAAAAAACTAGAATTTTTAGCATCACCCCGCTCTATTAAATATCTTTAAAAACTAAATAAATCTTCAGAGAGTTGTGGGAAGTTCTTGTAAACCCGCCGGGACACTGAACAGGTCTACGGGAAGCGGGTAAATGCATGCATGACACCAAGATAACTTCGTCGGGGTACTGAACAGGCCCGCTGGCAGCGAAGCAATGTCAGGTAAAAGAAAATTCTCAGATATGGATTCTGTTTTGACCTTAAATGTCCTTCGTTCTAATCTGGAATTTCTTGATAGGATACAGATATCAGAGTGGGTTAATTGACATCCCTGTTGAGGCTATGGATGTTTGCTGGCAGCAGCGGCCCTGTCAACAATATTGAATATTTTAACTTTAACATCGTGGCTCTCTTTTGCTAAGATTGTCATCAGTTTTCATCTCTTTAAAAATAATAGTTGTCTAGAACTGGAATGCATTATAATTATTTGCGATGCTCAGACAACTTTTCGGTTGTTTTCAATTCAAAGTTTTTTTTTATTATTCTAATCTGAACTCATTCATTTGGTAGAGATAACTGCTTCTCCCAGCATGTCACCATTGTTGGCAGCAAGTATATAATTATCATTTTTATAAAGCTGCCTACACAGGGTCTATGAAATTTTACTACTCTTCATAAGTGTTTCTTCAAACGATGGTTGTAAATCATCGCATTTTACCTATCATCTATTCATGCTTTGTTTTCATGACTGAAAGCATGAAAACTCACAACTATCATCATCGTTCAGTTTTAAATTTTCATTGAAAGCATGTTGTTTATGATAGAATTGCGATTTCTTGCTATGGACATGTTTCTCTCATTGTTTATGATCGTTTTGATTCTAAGAATGCCTCAGAAACTTATGGTTGTTTGAATGAAAGACCCCCATCAATTGGTATTTTATTTTTGTATTAATTTTGGTTTGATGATTGACCATATTTCTTTCATGGAAACTTTGGCTTTTCAATTTTTGTAAATCACCTATCTTTGCAATTAAATTTGGATGCGCGCACAATATTTTAAAGTACTATGTCCTAGAATGTACTCAATGCCAAGGTGGCATACATAGTACAAAATGCCATTACTCCTGAGCATGGTCTCGGGCTTCACGATTTTTCTCCCACGCATTGTGATTAACACTTTGCCCACCGTTTGAATTTTCACAACATTGTTTTGATAAGGCTCGGGGCTATAACTCTGTGGTCTTTTTCCAAACCCTACCTGTGAGTTCTATATTAATTCTCATCCATTCGGCTCCAGTGGTAAGGGTCAAACAAAACCACGTCCAGACTCTGCTTTCGTATGATAACGCTAGGGAAGATTTGGAAAGGAATAGTTGGCGTTTGTTCATCGAAAAATTTCAGGGCTTTAACCTCCAGGTCACCCAAGAGTTTTCCTTAACCTTTGATGGATGTAGGGAAAAGATCGGTGATGTATAGTTAGAAGTGACAGAAGAGTTCTTAAGCCAAGCCACGAGATTGCCAACAGTTGGTCAGAAATGGTTCAAGAATGCGAAAGTGGAGGAGGTCCCTTGGACGTTACTGTTTACCTCACGAAAAATAGCCAGCTGTGATCGAGGTATGCTGATTTCATTCTTGAAATCTAGATGGCATGATTTAATTGTTGTAGTGAAGCAATTCATCACTTGTGAGGTTCGATTCAGATTGGTTTTCCTATATCATCTCCGCCTCCTTATGAGTTTTATTGGCTTTCCATTGAATATTCCTTTCTACCTGCTTAGAAGTCTGTATAAAATGGGTAAACGGTTTAGGAAACAGAGGTCAGATTCGAGTTTATTTCATCACAGTCTAATTAAAATCATCCTGACGTAGCAGTTTCAGTCACAAAATGATAGTTGGGATGCTTTCATTTCACGAAATGGTTTTGGCAATAATGAGTTGGGACAGGTAGATAAGTCGGTCATTGTTGAAACCCTTGTGAACCCTACGACCTCTTCTCCACTGCTCTATGCCTGCGATCTTTCCCCTAATAACGAACCCTCGACCTACCCTGATGTCACTCAACAAGACAGTCAACTGGGTTCGCATCCAAAGGATAGCACTAAAACTGTTAAAAAACCTACAGAAAAGAAGCTAAAGGGAAGTGTTGATGTTAATTTCTAGAAGCTAAAGGGCAGTGTTGATGTTAATTTCAAGAACAAAAGGGTTGGTCATTTAATTTCTCGATGTGATCGAAATAAATTGAAACCTCGTGCAAACAAAATCAACACGATTGAAGTGAGTGAAGACTCCGACTCAGAAATTGAAAAATTCTTGGCTGAAGAGGACCCCGTGTCATTCGGGCTATACCCTGACTAACCCTATGACTATGTTAACAATCTGCCTCCTTGTCTAAAGGATAACCCAGAATTTCCTGGCATCCAACTCTGTGATAAGCCTACCATTCGCATGGAGGATTCTCCGATCCATAATGCTGTTAGCGCTAATGCAAATTCCTTACAGTCACAGTGCGATGAGTGTCGATCGTGGATCGACAGGTACTATACTGATGTTCCATTGCTACAGTCACAACTCAAGTCTTTAAGAGACCAAGTCAATAGGTTGACAAATGAAAACAACAAACTCGAGTCCATTATCCAAGGGAAGGAGAAACGATTGAAAACTACAGGTCGTGTCATTTTCAATAATGTAGAGGCAACAATAGCTATCGTAAATTCCAAAATTTCTTGATATGTTTTGATTCCATGATTTGAGGTATGATGTTTTTAAATTTTAGCATGATTTTGTCACTTTTAAGTTAGGATATTCGATTTGATTGAATAGATTATTTTTCTATTTAGATTAGTTTTTTTTGTTTATTTAATAAAATATGATTGTATTTGCTATTATAACTAGCTACAAAATCGTAAGATTCCGTAGCCAGTTAGAAAAGTTCGAGTTGTTTGATTTGACAATTGAAAACATATCTGAAATCTTCTCATTTTAATTTGTTTTCAGGATGATTAAGGAGCCCATGATTTCCAAGGAGATATGAGGCACTTTTTGAGATCTCCCAGCCATATCAACTTTGTATTTTGAGTAAATTAGACTGCTGGTAGTTTTTGATATTTAGTAAAATTAGGGTGGTTGCATCCCGCATTATTTTTTGAAACCAACTTGATCTTATCAACAAGAAACAATTATGTTTCCTGAAACCTATATAAACCTATTATTTTGTAAACATTGGATCATCTCAGCCTGGGGCAAGAGTATGGGCGTTTTTATTACACACTTGAATGGAATATGATGCACATTACAGCTTTAGCTTTTTTGTATGATGTTTTCATTCAAGTTATGTTTATTTCAATTTCGATAATAGATTATGATTTCTTTTGTCGACATAGTTTATTACGAGTTGATATCATTTGATTTATATATGTTGTCCATATTTCTTGTTTCAGAACAAAACACACAGTGATTATCTGTCCAACTTAAATTAGCAGATTCATCTCTAGTTTATGTTGAATGTCTGCATGCAAATTCTTACTGAAAGATTTATCTCGTCGTAGCAATTTGCAAATCATATGATCACTGTAATTGTATCTATTCGATGTTCTGTTGTTATAATTCAATCTCCAGCATTATCATTCCTCATTTATTAGGGGCAGTCCCAAGATCTATAGCAGTTTTACTTCGTCAGATAAAAGTGGTTGGATATTCAACAACGAACAAAGATTGGATACAAATAATAGGTCATCCTGTTATTTGATTTTGCCAGCTTGTTAAATATAGAAATTTTCTTTATGTAAAATATTTTCTGCTATCTAGTATTCGTTATTAATTAGGTAGTTTAATGTTTGATTTCACGAGTGCTTACAGTTAAGAAAATAAACCAAAAGGATTGAGTAGTATTTTCATTTTTCTTATTATTGCTAGAATAATCACCCTGCATTTGATTTTTGCGAGTTTAGATTAAAACTCGTGTTTAGTACAGATTGTATATAAAATTATTTATTATAATTTCAGTTAAGTATATTGTACATATGATAACTAGAGCTATTTTACAAGTATTAATTAGTTAAACTTTAGATATATGTTAGATGTATATATATTTTTTAGCGATTGTTATTTATTAAAGTTATTGTATTTTCTTTAGTTATTTTTTCGCTTTCTTTAGGACTTAGATCAGCCAAGGGAGCCGCTAAACTCGTCGAAGTGAATTAATCCAAACGGCTTGGGTTAATTAGACAACCCCAGACCGGATTCACTCCTCTAATTGATGAGCGGTCAATTTTTTTCGTCAACAAATGGCGCTAGAAGGAGGGTATGAAAACTATTAATGGCACGAGGAGGTCGTAAGACTCCTCCCCCACCTACCCGTTCACCTATAGTAACTAGAATTCGTTCAGACGAAAACATTGTCCCTCAAACAACAACCACATCAAACGACTATCTACGGATCACAGTTGAACTAATAGCTCCAAATCCTGCAGGTGGTGACATACAAGAGATTGTTCGTCAATCCCTCATAAGAACGCACAGTGCCTTAGCCCGTATCAGACAACCAAACCGACCTTTGAACCAACCATTAGACTTCTCTGATATCAGAGAACAACTTTAAGGTACTGACCTTACCTTAAACCCTACGGATCTAGATCATATCCTCACTCCTGCAGCAGGAGGATCTGGTATTCCACCATCACCACCCCCTTCATCTCTTTCTTCTTCTGGAGAAGAATCCTCAAACGAAGGCAGTTCCTCATCCCAGCCTTCGACACCACTCACACCTATGGCCAATGCGAAAAATCCCACCATACCTTTCTTGACCAAGATGCAGTAGCTATACCCGGGCCTCAACATCCTTTACCCAAACACCTGGAGAAATGGCTCCCTAAATTTGACCCAGACTCCAAACAGATCGTTGAAGATCACATCAAAAAGTTTATGCTAGCCATTAGAATCCGTAGTGTTGAGCACAAAGACGTAGTCTATAGATTGTTTCCCTACACCTTTGAAGGCAATGCCTCTACTTGGTACTTTGCCCAACAGCCCCACACCATCGTGTCATGGGAGAAATTTGAGTCATGTTTCCTTTTCCGACAGATACTTCTTCCTGAAGTATTTATCAAACCGTTCCCAAGATAGGTCTTCTTCATGAATCCCTTTTACATTCTTAAGGTCTTCCCACCAAATGGAAGCCTTTCCATTCAAGTTGAAAGTGGCTACTCGGGCCTTCAAATTTTCTGAGAAGTCATGGAATCTGAAATACTTTTTTAATCTAAGCAGCCAGGCCTCCGCTTCCTCTCCCTTTTTTATTTCACCGTTGAAAGAGGGTGGTTTGGCCTTCTTGAATTCTTTGAAATTATGTTTTTTGGAATGATTTCGCTTCTTTCGTTTCCTTCAGGAATAAGAAATAATTCTTCTACTAGAAGATCCCTCTGAGTCGCCAGTTTCCTTTCGAGAGGAATCGTCTGACGCTTGTCCCTTATCTCTGGAGTGGACCTTCCTCGAGGTGCTCCTCCTAGTGTATCCACTTAAAAGACAACGTTTTCGTATCCCGGGTGGGATTCGACTTCTCCTTGTCTATCGTTGATCTGTGTGACTAGTGTCAAGTCTATGCTACAGTTGTCTTTGTATGCCGGATAAGCTCTGCAACAAGACTGCATTAATTTCCATTTGCTTCTCTTGCTCTTTTATCAACCTCTCGTTGTCGGCCTTGCAGCTCTGTAGTTTGACCATGAGGCTTCTCACAATCTCAACTAGACCTGGAGGGGTTTCTACCGCTCTCCTTTCGTCAGACTCTTCATCTCTATTGTGGGAGCCATCCCCCACTTCGTGGTGTGTCACCATTCTATGTGTCTGCAGTTTCCCGTAGTTGATCATCCGCTTGTTGTGCAAGAAAAAAACTTGTTGTTAGTCAACATTATATTCATTCATAATCAACGCATAATTCATATTTTTCACATGCACACACACAATAGGAAATTTTCATTCTTAACTTCGGATTTTGATAAAGTGGGTTAAGGTAGAGGGTTACTCCTTTTAAGAATACTTCAATGGAGTTTCTGCGCAACTCGTTCATGAGCCCAAGCAGTCCAATTGCTGTAACCATGCTCTGATACCAATTTGTCACACACCCACTACGACAACTAAGATTTTATTTTTATTTTTGTCTTTTCTTCGAGGATCAAAATCCCCGAATTTCTATGGGGCTTGGCGCAGACCCTTCCTACCATTAACCTTCCCCATGTGATCGTTGGCTATGACCACAGGCCTTACCAAAAGGGTGCTTCCGACTTTTGTGATTTGGGGAATCATGATGTAAGCATTCCCCTGCTCTCTGTCTTTCAAAATGTCGAAACCCGAAAGGGTCTAACAAAACCTTAGCTCCTCCCTTGGGTCATTTGTCATACGAACGATCCCATGACCTGGTGCTAATCCTCTAAATGCTTTTGGGGTTTCGCGATTAGGAGAATCGTGACGCAAGCATTCCTCCTTTCCCTTTCGAATCCCCAAAACTCGAAAGCCCGGTGTCATCCGGATCTGCGGTTCAGATCATCGACTTGATCGACAACCCGAATTAAATCCCTCCATTCTACCTTTCGGGATTTAGGCGGGGTATTCATTCCTTTTTCTCTGATGTCCAGAACCCTGGTGGTTTTAGATCTTTGCCACGCGTATCTACAATGGGTGGTCCAGATTCTTTCGGGACTCCTCCTTTCTACCACAAGACCCTGTTCGGTGACATAGAGCTCATTCACAGAGCGCATCAGGGTTTCACGTACTGGGATTTCACAACATGCAAAGACAAGGGTTCATACCCTTTGGTTTCCTGGGTGCCAAAACGCCAAAACCCATTCACACTTAACCGATTCGGGATATCGCATACTAGGATTTCGCATATCGGGATTTCGCAACATGCGAAGACAAGGGTTCATACCCTTTGGTTTCCCAAATGCCGAAATGCCAAAACCCATTCACACTTCACTGATTCGGGATATCGGATACCGGGATTTTGCATATCGGGATTTCGGAACATACGAAGACAAGGGTTCATACCCTTTGGTTTCCTAGGTGCCGAAACGCCGAAACCCATTCACACTTCACCGATTCAGGATATCGCATACTGGGATTTCGCATATCGGGATTTTGCAACATGCAAAGACAAGGGTTCATACCCTTTGGTTTCTTGGGTTCCAAAACGACGAAACCCATTCACACTTCATCGAATCGGGATATCGCATACCTGGATTTCTCATATCAAGATTTCGCAACATGCGAAGACAAGGGTTCATACCCTTTGGTTTCTCGGGTGACGAAACATGAAACCCATTCACATTTCACCGATTCGGGATATCGCATACCGAGATTTCGCATATCGGGATTTCACAACATGCGAAGACAAGGGTTCATACCCTTTGGTTTCCTGGGTTTTGAAACACCAAAACCCATTCACACTTCACCGATTTGGGATATCGCATACCTGGATTTCACATATCAGGATTTCACAACATGCGAAGACAAGGGTTCATACCCTTTGGTTTCCCAGGTATCGAAATGATGAAACCCATTCACACTTCACCGATTCGGGATATCGCATACCGAGATTTCGCATATCCAGATTTAGTGACTCGTGGAATTCCACAACAGAGAGTTTCCTTTCCTTTAGAAACTCCGATCCCCGAATTTTCGATATGGGAATTTATGTATGGGATTAACGGCCGTGAGACTCCCTTGATATGACGTTCCATAGAGCTCTGACAGATCCTTGGATCTACGGTCCTGGATCCCATTGCTACTTGCGAAGGCTGAAAGGGTTGAGGTGTTAACACCTGTGGTCCTCCTCTAGATCCATTGGTCTAGACAGATCTGGGGCATTTCTGAAAGGATTCCGACCATTCGTCGACCAAATGATGGGGTAATCTCTTTCGATAATTGAACTTGCTATCCCTTCTAAGCTTGAATCATGAAATTCAACCTCTCAGAGCTTAAAACTTCCACGACTCCGAGACCTTAGAGAGCTATTCTTTCTTGCATAAGGTTTCTAGTCTAAGACATCAGACAATCGTTCCACACATAAATCATTATGGGAGCATAAACATGAGCATGCATTCATGGTATATAATTCAGAATACAAGGCATAAAATACTTATCAGAAACACCAGGTGTGACGCGACTGCTGAGAGGGGTGCTCGTTTCCACCCAACCGTAGGCTCAGAGACTCCAAATGGATTTACCACTAGCCACCCTCGAGCTAGACCAGGATGCTTTAGATTCAATCTCCTACTTCCAGCTCAACAAAAGTCAAGGACGAAGGTTACTCTCCTTCTCCTCTATTCARAACTCCCTGTATTTCTAGAGCTCCTCTAGTTTTCTTCCGCGATCCYTGTCGCGCACGTTTTGTCTCCTCCTCCTTACCACACTTCCTCTCTTGCCTTTTCTCTGCAAGATTGCGTGTGGTGTGAATTTCCCTGTCCGTGGTCAGGTCTGGGAGCTATTTACGGATGGGTGGTTCACCCCCATCCCCTCATTAACTCTTGAGGAGCCTCCCCACCTACCAATCTGACAGGAAATTCATTCCAGGGTCAGAGAGTTTCTTTGATCTTTGAGCAAGTAAAAACCAGTACGGTACTGGCTCGGTGGAAGTTAACACAACCATTCAAGGTACCTTCCACCACCTCTCATTAGCCATCGTCGTCTCTTTTAGCACATCCCCCATCCCAACAGTCATGCAACACATAATCATAATATAATTTACATTCATCGACCTTTTATACAAACGACCATCATATCAAACATTCACATCTTTGAGTTTGTCATAGTTCTTGGCCTATATAGTTATTTTTAAAGACTGGGGGAAACAGGGTGTTACAAACAGTCGTGTACATCAACCTCTTTTGCTTGTTGGGTAGGTTTGGTGGTTGTTGGGTAGGTTTTGATGATTGTTGAGTCTTCTTGGGTCTCTGTAGTGACTGTTAAGTGTCTGTGGGATGACAGGAAACTTGTCTTTGGTTGAATTTTGGGGCGGGGTCTTTCTCATCACCTTTTCATTTTTATTGTCCTTGTACATTGGGCTGGGCATTTTTCTCCTTGGTATCCTACTTAAGTTGTCTCTTTATATACACAGTAGACTTTTTATATATCAAGTTGTTGTTCAGTCCATTAAATTTTCATTTTTCTTATATTGAAAATACAAAAATATTAGGCATTTTACATTGATTGACATTTTGATCTTTTGAGTCTTTATCATTTAGCTTAGTGCATGTAAAGAAATATTGTATTTTTACTTCAGAATTGCAGAGTTGAAATTGAAAATTGCATTGTTTTAAGAAGCATATCATTCATTAAAAAATTGAAGTTAGGAATTTGCATTGTATTCATATTTGCTTTACTTGTTGAGTCATAACATCATGAGTTTCACTACCATACCTTTTTGAGTAAGCATGACCATTAAAATTAACTCTTTAATTTAAAATTGATTAGTAACGATTCTATTTTCTAGGGTGCACAAAATAGCTTAGGATTTAGTGCCTTGGAATAGGATTTTGTGAGTAAACTTCTCCAAGGCTATTAAATCAACATATGTGTCTAACTAAGGGAGTGGAGAAATCCATTGTATAATCAGTAATATCAGGAGGCTCCAATTACACTAGAGTTAATCACGAGGTTGCGCTAGGTTGGTTGAAGGGATATCCCCCAATACCTTCTTAGCGTTAGATATTTCTGGGGATCTATTCATATATGGGGATCTTGCTAGTGCCCTTACCTCCGTGAGAGGCGATACTTCCAAGGTTTCGGGCTTTGCTACCCTGCCCATATGGTGGAATTGATTTACGACTGCTCACTTGTGCATCAGTTATACATTGGTTTCTTAGTTGCTTGACTTAGGTGCCACATAGGTTACTTGCAGGGGTTATTCTGCAGGTACCCTAGGTCAGATAAGGGTCAGACAACGCACAACCTTTATGGAGGATTACCTCTCTGGGGGGATCTAGCCGACTGGTTGTTAAGCCCACGAGGGCCCTTATAACTGATTATGTTACCTCTGATCTGTAACAGGGAGTCTCAGGCCCCTCTTGGGTGAGACATAACTTCTTTAGGGAGGGAGGCCCCTTTCAGCCACTTTACCCCTTTTGTGTGCATATTGGTCGTTTGATTATTTTTGGTGTGCTCTTTGATTACTAGTTGGCCTTAGAATTTATTTTTTTGTATCTTGAGTCTTAAGTCATGGTGGAGTCAGACCAACGTCCTCGTCGGTCTCGTCACTTGTTACAGTTACCACCAGATTTCGATTCTTTTCCTTCTAAAAGGAGTAGAGTTATTAGACGTGGTACACACATGTCCATTTTTTAGACTTGTGATTCTACAAGTATGAGTACTAAATTGATTCATTAGAGTATTGGGAGCCCTTTGACTCCCACACCTACTATAGTGAATGGCACCCCATTGACTCCTGCAACCACATTGGTTGTGGTGTCAGAGGCACCTATCATTACTACTACCCATCCTATAGTGAATGCTCAATATCTTGCCTTGAACTCATTTCGGTCTCTTAGTCACTCACTGGGCTATAATTTTCAGTCCATCCCTATGGCCTCTAGTCCTTTTTCCTATGGTATGCCAAATTTTACTTCACAGTTTTGAAACTCCATCCCAGCTGCTGGCCCTAATGATAACATTGGACTTGGGGGAACTACTCCTCCTTATACTCCATTTTCATTTGGTGGTTCTCAAATCCCTCAAACGAATCCTAATATGGGAGGCATTCCCTCTTTTAACCCTGGGTCTAATCCTCTTTCTTCTGGGTGGAGAAACCAACCTGGCGGACAAGCTTATGCTCAAGTTATATCCTATACCCTCACCTCCTTAATGTCAATTTCACCAACACGTTTGGCATGACGAATCCACCTCTTTGCTCCGGATTCACACCCATAGGAGGTCAGTTTCACACCTTGGGAAACCCCCAGCCTAGAGCCACTCTGGTTGGGGGAAACTTTTATAACCCCCATCAGAACATTCCTACTGGAATGATGTCCAACCAACCTCTTATGAATCAGCCTGGAGGAGCGTCTTACAATCCCAGACATGGCCATGGTGCTTACTTGAACCCTGTATGGATTGCAATTCCTGAAACACAATCTTTCCAGGGAGCTTGGGGCTAGATGCCACAACCCCGTCTCCCTTTTCTGGACACGCTTAATCTACCATACTTTTCTAAGTTGATGAATGACCCTGTGTGTCATGATCCTACATGGCCCCCCATCCCCACCAAGCGTCCTTCAGACATTCTAAAATTTGAAGGTAAGAATGGCGAGGATCTTGGTGATCACGTTACCACATTTCACCTATGGTGCTCCTCGAATTCCCTTAATGATGATTCCATTCGGTTATGATTATTTCAACGCACCCTCATTGGAGTCACTACAAAATGGTATATTGAGCTACCTAGGGGGACTTATGGGACCTTTATTTATATGGTGTTAATATTCCTAAACTACTTCCAATTTCCGGTTTGTTACGATGTTGGCCTAGACTTTCTGTTGACTTTACGCTAGGACACATCCACTCATATATCGGATCACATCCAGGAGTGGCGTAGACTGATCCAGATTTGATGAGAAGAAAGAAATGAATACAGATTATTAAAATATTCTTAACACAAAATAACAGAGATACAGTATAACTGGTTTTCTATTCAATAAGGAAATAAGTTGAAACTGTAAAATGCAGTGGAAAACAAGCTTGTTGGAATGGTGGTGGCTTATCTCTGAGAAGAGATGTGACGACTACGCTCATTCACAAGAAGATGGTTATAATGAGGCTCCAAAGGCCTTTTACAATAAAAAAGAATTTCAAAAATACTAAACATCCAAAAACCTAACCCTAGGAGATGAAGCACCGAAAGTCATGTGGGCCCGTTTGGGTAAGTTAGTACATCAACTTCCCGACGTCGTAAATTTTTCATACGATCTCCGTTTTAGGCGCAGGATAGCTCATTGAAAAGCAATATGATATCTATTATAAGTGCACTATTTGGAGTAGTCCCTAGGACCCAAATCCCTAAAAAACGTCGTTTAGGGCCTCAAAACGACCCCGAAAGTTTGGAACCCAAAACATTTCCCAAAAACTGCCAAGGTGGAAAACTATTTTTCAAGCTAGTGGAATAGGTGGGTGGCCACCGATATCCACTTGGATCAATCCTCCCTCCTTAGGAAGCAATGGTCTCCATTGCGTTGAGTTTCCCCATTAGATGAGGAATTTTCTGCTAAATTTGGCCCCAGGTGAGGCACTTGCCTTGGTGCAGGAGCTGCCCTGCTTTGACGACTCGATAAAGGTGGATCCTTTGCTATCGACTTCCCTTGATCTGTGTGTCCAAAATATGATCATTGGATGTCTATTGCATGCAGTCAGGTTTGATATCTGTTGGTGTCAACTGCTCTACTATCTCTGAGGTGTCCAATAATGGTGGGAAACATGGTCGAAGGAGAGCCACGTTGAAGAATGGATGCAGACCAAGGAAGGGGAAAATGCTAAGATCAAAAGCATTGTCACCGATAGCCTTGGTGATGGTGTATGTCCCATAACGTAGTGGGGGAAGCTTCCGATGGGGCACTGTAAGGCGTTCTTTCTGCAAATGCAACCAAAATTTGTCGCCCACCTGAAACTTATGTGGCACCCGATGTTGATCATGGAACTGCTTGTACTTGGCATTAGACTTCTGTATAATATCCTAAACATGTTGGTGGATGTGCTGGATTCACTCAATGAAATGGGTGGCTTTGTTAGCTTCTGGTGGAGCAGGGGACGATTCAGCCGAGGTGGTCACCAGGGGTAGTGCAACATCCATGGGGTCCAATGGTTGGAATCCCAACCCCAACTGAAATGGGTTGTGGCCAGTTGATCTATGCAGGGCTTGGTTGTAGCTATGCTGGACATAGGGAAGACTCTCATCCCATGTGTGGGGGTGTTTTGAATTGTACATGTGCAGGATATGTATGACCATCCAATTGATGACCTCATTTTGGTCATTTGTCTAGGGGTGGAAGGCAATGGATTTGGTGAGCTTGGTATCCAATGGTGACTAGAGGCTTGACCATAATGAGTTGAGGAACCGACTGTCACGGTTTGAGATAATGGTTTGTGGGATCCAAAAATGTACCCATACTCGTTCAAAGAAAATCTTGGCAGTAGATTATGTTGTGATATTCTTCTTGCAGGTGGCTAGAATCACCATCTTGGAAAAGTGATCAACAACCACAAAAACATAGTCATTTCCCCTCTTGGTGGATGGGATGCCCGACATGTAGTCCATTGATATGGATTCCCATGGCCTGTTAGGAGTAGGAATATGGGTGTACAGGCCATGTTTCTTAGTGGTCGGTTTGGAAATATCACAGGCGATGCAAGACCTGATATACTTTCCGACATCCTGTCAAAGTTTCAGTGAGTAGAAATGTTTCTGCATCACTGCCATTGTATTTTTGACGCCAAAGTTTCATGCCACCCGACTCTAGTGAGCTTCCCAAATCAGCTTCGTGTGCTCACTTGATGAAATGCAGAGATGGCCTAAACGACACAACAACCCATCCTGGGGATGGAAATTAGCGACCACTGAGTTGGCGCCCAACATTTGGTAGGTGGTGGAGAAGTCAGGGTTTCTCTCGTAGAGGTGGGGCCATCCAGAGGCCTCGTGGTCGCAAGAGTCTAGCACCATGGTGAGTGTCGTGAATGAAGGTTGGTTGAGGTAGTCAACAACTCTGTTGGTAATTCCTATTTTATACTTGATGTTGAGGTGGAACTGTTGTAAGTATGTTGACCACTTCTGATGGCGGTCATTCTGCAATTTTTCATGGGTTTGCATGAACTGTAGTGGGTTGTGATTAGTGTGGATGACTTTCTCCTTCACAAGAATGTAATGTCTCCACTGGTGGCATGATTTCACAATGGAGTACATTTCTTGATCGTAATTAGGGTAATTACGTACAATATCTGATAGTATCTCACTATGATATGCCACGAGGTGGCTGTGTTGAGTGAGAACGACACCAACAACATAGTCTGAAGCATTTGTCTCGATCTCAAAGGGATGTTGCGATCCAGTAATGAAATTACTAGGGATGAGCACAAACGCTTCTTTAATTCATCGAAGGCTTGTTATTGGGACATGCCCCACACAAATTTTTCCTTACTTCCACCCCTGGTTACTTGGTTGAGGGCCCATGCGATATGAGAGAATCCCATCATGAACCTACAATAGAAATTGGTGAGGCCCAAGAAGCTCCAATGTTCAGTGAGTGTGGTTGGGTCTGGCCAGTCACGGATGACTTGGATCTTGGCTGGATCTACATGCACACCATGCTTATCAATGATGTAGCCTAAGTAATGGACCATGTCCACGCTGAAGGGAATTTTTCCAAGTTTGCATATAGTTTGTGTTGTCACATGGTGTGCAGAACCTGCTGAATATGCTGCAAGTGTTCTGCTTAAGTCTCATTGTAGACGGGGATGTCATTGAGATACACCACTACAAAATTATTGGTGAAAGGTCGTAGGATATCATCCATTATCCTCATAAAATTTGCTAGATCATTTATCAAACCAAAGGGCGTGACCAACCATTCAAAAATACCTTCTTTTGACTTGAAGGAAATATTCCATACATCTGTCTGTTATATTGGGTCCTGGTGGTAGCTAGACTTCAGATCAATATTACTGAAGTATTTGGCCTTCATGAGATGATCAAGGAGGTCATCAATTCAGGGAATGTACTGGTTTCATACTGTGATTTTATTCAAGGCCTGGTAATCAATGCAGAGTCGCCAGGTCTCATATTTCTTCTGTACCAGCACGATACAGCTTCCACAAGGCGATGATTTGGGAAGGATGTGCCCCTTATGGAGCAGTTCTTGGATCAACCTCTTGATCTCCTCATTTTCTAATAGAGAGTGATGGTAGCCTGGCCCATTGGGTAGCGGTGCGCCTGGGGTCAAATCAATAAGATGCTTGACTTGGTAGTGAACAGGTACCCCGGTAGGAGAGGAGAAGATATATGAGTATTCTTCCATGACCTTATCCACTTGATTATGTTGTGTGGAGATATTGGTTGTGGAGGCCCTAGATGTGGTAGCGATATTTCGCTCACTCTGGAAGCGAATCATGAAGAATACAAATTTCCTGGTCTGAGAGATGACCTTCCTACATTGCTTGGCAGAGATCAAGGAAATAACACTAGGAGGGACTGCCTCAAGTATCCTGTACAATTTCCTATTCAAAGTAATAATAACACTACGAGGCCTATACTCGTATACAACATGAAGTTCCATAAATAATGTTGGCCCAAAAGAACATGAAAAACTTCGAGAGGAGAAACATCACACAATACCTTGTCTTTGAAGGGCTTGATGTTGTACGACAGTCGAGATTATTGGCTAACGCGAAGATCGATTCCTTGGAGGAGCCATTCAATGGTGTAGGGTTGTGGGTACAGTGTTGTTGGTAGAGATAAACACTTGATGACCTCTCTTGAGATGAGTTTCTTCTGGCTATTGCTATCAACGATGAAGTGCAATGGGGTGCCTTTTACCCACATCTGTGAATGGAAGAGGTGTTCTTCTTCTTCTTGCTCGTCTAGTTGACCAGGTTGGATCTTGGTGGTGGAAACGGTGGCACTGGGTTTTGCGCCAATGATCCTTCTTCCCATTTATGGTTATGAATCAGAGTCAGAACCCACATCTGATTCAAAAGATTTCACTTCGGCCACCAACGACTGGTTTTAGTGGCAGTCAATAGTGTTATTCCAAGGGATCTTATGGAAGTCACACAACTGTTGGACACACCTACCACACTTAGAGGGGGGTTGAATGAGTGTGGGGCTCATTTTCCCAAAACTTCCCTCTTGCACAAAAACTCATCAATTAGCATTCAACATTTATTCATTACCCACTGTTGTCATTTATAACCATTTAGATGTGAGCACATATCAACAACATATATCAACAATAT